>OMLM01021093.1:88662-117001 GCA_900302695.1 Helostoma temminkii | reverse complement strand
GGGGGGGCAATTACTTTTCCATATAGGGCCTAGCAGCTTTTTTCCCTAATAAAAAATTTAATTGTCATTAAAAAACTGCATTTTAGATTTACTCTGGTTGTCTTTGTGTAATATTAAAATTTGTTTGATGATATAAGACATTAAAGTGTGACAAATATGCAATAAATATAAAAGTCAGGAAGGGGGCAAATACTTTTTTCACGCAGTGTAAATCACTAGCATAATATCACTGTCTACTTTTTAACCAATGCACAAACCAGTTGTATGAATCACATTTTACTCCTGAGCTCACTGGCATTAAAACAGCCTTTGTTCCAATTACCACCAAGATGACTAGTGGACTGTCCGATCAATGGCTCTCAGAGGATTTCCACAGCTATAATAAAAGAGGTATTTCCCATACTAATCTGTCATATAGAAAGCCTTAGGGATGATGGGGGATTGATGATGAAGTAGGGGGGGTATATCATGAGGTCACAGTAGACTGAATTATCTCACAGAGAGAGCTAAACTGAGAATTAAGGATGCAAACATGAAATTGATTGTATAGACTTTGTTGTTGTTGATGTTGTTTTATAGATGAAGCAACACAATAGCCACATATGCACAGCATGATACCCACACATAAATTTGATGATACTGATGATCAGTGACGTGTGTGTGTGTGTGTGTATTCATTTATCTTCTGACCAGATTTTTAAATACCCTGTTAATTGAATATAAGGATGACACACACAGATTACTGTTTATCATTCCCATGTTAATTACAGCGGAACGGCTAATTAAACAAACAATCATATAGCTACACAAATTAAAGTACCACCACCTACGTCTCTCTAATGTTATGAATGTTTTCATCAATATAAATGGATTTTCCATGTTGAGTCATATTTTGTCTCCTTGTTACCACTTAATGGTTTATAATGGTTGAGCAATAAAGCACAGGAGGATGGAAGTGAACTTCTCCGCATTATAATTTAATTTACTATATTTGTTTTTCTAAATCCAGCGATTAATCACAGTGTCCAAGATAAATTTATCATGCTCACAGAGAGGTTGATTATTTCATTTTCATTATGTAATTTCAGTGAGGAAAAAATCTGTGGTCAAATATGCTCTTGCCGTGTTGTTTACCAACAAACCACCTCCCTCGCCGCCCCTTTTTTACATTTCTGTCACTTCTCATTGCTCTGCCTTACCATCATCTCCATCCTCTCCTCTCTGTCTCTTTCTTTCCTTTTTCCTCCAGGGATCCAGCACATATATAAATTACAGTTTTGTCACAGTTAATTAAGGCCATGGAGAATTAATGACAGCAATGTAAAAAAGAGATCTTCTTTATTATAAGTACTATGATTATATTCCAGGCCTTCTAGCTTGGTGGTCAATCCCGGCATTGTAGAAAAATAGTCAGGGTGGGCAAAACTGAGACAGAAACACAAGGAAGGTAACTGGTTATATAGATAGAAAGCCTGCCACATAATGTGTAGCCCTGTTTTGGTAGTGCACAAAAGGTGTGTTTGGCAAATGTGTTACACATTTGGACATTTTGTTCAGAGGATTACACATGTGGTGACTGAACTGACTTTGCCCTTGAAGATGGTCCTCTTACAATAGCACAAAAGTAAAATGGTCAGTGATTGAGTCAGAGAAACCATTTGTTTAGTCAGTCCAACAGACAAATGTGCAGTCAGTAATTGAGACTGATAGGTAGGAACACATAAAGTCAGTCAGTCAGTCAGGCAGATGCATACAAAGTCAGTCAGTGGGTCAAGTCAGCAAGACAGATGGAGATAAAGAGATCAAAGTGGAAGAACTAGATGGACCAGCAGTCCAGATGGCTGTGCAGACAGATCCCAGCCCAAGTTAACAGCCGCCCGGCCAACACATTACCAGACAGAGCAGTCTCACCCCCAGCCAACTGCCTCAGAGCTCAGCAGGCTGCCTGTCTACAGTATGCCAGCTCTTTCCAGTCTGGGAAATGGGTCAGACCAACACAACTGCAGTCAGGGTTTGCTGCTCCTTGGATATCATGCGCATAATAAGTCTTTTTCTAAACTGACAGAGACTCATGCTTCAGATGCATGCTTGTAATATGATTATGTAATCTGCTTTTATGCACAAATAATTAGATTAAAAAGGGAATTATATATACTGTAAATACAATACTACAGTCTTGATCTGATATAACAGCAGTTTGTGACAGCTAATGTTGGAAAATACATGTACAATGTCTAATCAACATTACAGAGTGAACATTGTTTTTTATGACTGTAATTTTGTACAGTATATAATGCACGTTAGAAATAAATATTTCAGTGGAATTATCCCAAACACCCTATAGCAGGGGCTATTCTACTCTGTCTTAGTCAAATGACATCTTTAAATTTTCAGTTGTTTTAGTGTGACATTATGTTACACACAAAGTCACACATCATACTGAGCAACAACCAATGAGCCCCTCATTAATTCATCATTAACTCAGTGTTACCAAGTTTCTAAATGTATGATCTCAAGATAAACAGTACCCGTTAGCAACAGTTATTGCAAACCAACTAAAGTTATTTTTAGAGATGGAGCCAACATTTTACACAATTAACAGTATGAAGCTTGTAGTGTCTCAGTGTTGACTAGCTGTGTACCAGGTAAATATTCATTTTACCTGGATTGTGCAGGCAACCGCTGCTCTTTTGTGCTGGCTTCATTCTGCACAGGTAAAAGCAACAGTATGCTCCCTTAAATGGAAGAAACCTCCAGCAGAACCAGGCTTAAGGTGGGGGCCGTCTGCCTCGATCTGAACGAATGGGGTATTACTATGGTAGTTCCCGCTGCCCACTGGCAGATTCAGGGCTATTCAGGAACTTTTCATTAATAATCAGGCCGCTCCTTATTAGTAACTAAATTGTGTTTCTTATGCATAGTATTGTGAAGTGTTACTTGAAAGAAATAATGACGTAATAGATAGTCCCCTGCAGTGTTTCCAGCTGAGCAGCTGTGGATGGAGCCAATCTGTCCGGGAAAGGGAAAAAACTGACATCCCACAATAGAGTGTTATTTGGTCACAATTCAGTTTTAGAGAATTTCATTAGTATTGAATTTGGTGGGTAGCACTAGTGCCATCCAGTCTAAATGTTGATTCATAGAATTCCATTTGTACTGGTATCAGTGGACAGTTTAGAGTTGTGTGATAGAGATGCTCTATCAAAGAATTCCATTAGTATTGGTTTCAGTGGAGAGTTTCGTTTGCTGCGGTGAAAATACTGCTTTACAGGCATACCAACTCCACCAGGAAATGAGTCTGGGAGAGGAGCTGATCTACAGCATGTATTCAAAGAAAGTTTGTAGTAGAATTCATGAGTCTGGCCTTTCTGATCCTGTAACAAGTGCGTGTAGATGCATAGTCTTTGATCCTCTAAAAGCATCCTGGCATTCCACATCTCTCTGTACCTCAGCTTAAATCCTTCCCACTCGTTCTCTGACTCCGTTCAGTTAATCAACCGCAGCCTATTTTTCTCCTCTGCCAGGGCTTGTGTGCATTGTGATGTTGTTTTGTTACCATTATGTGTGTGTGTGTGTGTGTGTGTGTGCGTGTGTGTGTGTGTGTGTTTGTGTGTGTGGTGCGTTTCAGTCAGTACACTGGCATCCACACATTTATTATATTACATCTTTAACTTACTCCATATTGCACAAACCATCATTTTAATCTACTATATAACAAAACCTGTGTGGATGGATTAATAGATGTATCATATTGTTTATAGTCATCATAAGTATTGTTAGAGAAGAACGAAACACCTTGTTGAGGTATCTATTATCTCCCTGTGTGACATGACTCTCATAATGTTGAAATAATGGTCAGATTTATTGAATATTGCGTTTGTTTCTGTGTATGTGCACATATCTGCATGAATGCCATTGTCATACATTCCTAACTTGTCAAGCTGGGTTTATACTATTAAATCAAACAAATCAAATTTTACTTATAAAGCTCAATATCACAAATAAAAACTTCGCCCCAAAGGGTTTTACCTTCTGCACAGTGTGGTGAGCTTGCCTTCGGAATGTAATATTACATAAATATATAATATTGCATTGTGTATTTGTTTGCATGATAGTATGCAAGAATTTTTTTTTCATGTATGTGTGTGGCACATGTTTAAGTCAGAGCAGATTGTGTGTGTGTGTACCAGCATGAACAAGACATGTGTTTAACAGAAGACCTCAAATTAGAAATGCGAGACATGACAGTTAAAAGATCAGTGTAGTTGTAGAGAGCATGACGAAACAAACCCTTCCTCACATCCCTCTGGATTCAGATTTGTTGTTATGAAACAGCTCTCTGCTGGTATCTTCCCACCCAGCCCTGCAGCCGTGTTCATAAACATTTTGCGAATGCTTTCACAGAGCTCTTAACTTAGCATAAAAATCCTTACAAGTTCTTTCTGTGCAGAATGATTTAGGAGAGGATTCAGCAAAGACTGAGCAAAGAAAGGACAAGTGGCAATTTTTTTTTTGTTTGCTTGCTTTTTCCCCTTAATAAAGCTAATATGTTGATAACTGGTAGCTGCTGAGCATGTCTGTAAGACTGTTTAGGTTGGTGCTGGTGCAGATGTGTGCCCTGAGTGACCCTGACAACACCAGGGATGCCCATCACATTCATTATAGCTGTTGTGCTGGAATACACTATATGCTGCTGGTAGGAATAAAATTAATCAAGACTGTGAAATTTGGTTGAGATGGTTACTTTACTGACAGAGAATTGCAAACACATTTATAATGAGATTAAGACTAGCCGCAATGTCATCACTGCACAATCTAATCTAAAGCACTGTATTAACTCACTGATTGTACATGACATGGCCACACTGTGGGGTTGTTTACAAGCTGTCGTCATGACTATTCACCCATCTGTCCATTATCTATATATTTGATGCTCATGCTGTTAAAGGTCATGGGAGCACTGGAGCTAATTCTAGCTGTCACTGAACAAGAGGAAGGGCACATATTGGACACATTACTAGTCTACCACAAGTAGAAACATGTACTAAACATCACTCACTCACATTCATACATATGGGCAAATTAGAGCTCTAGCTATCTCGTTGGCTTGTGGGAGGAAAACTGAAATACTTGAAAAACAATGAAAACCTGCAAACTCCAACCACAGGGCATTTTCCAGTAACAGCTTAATTTTTGTTCTAGTTCTGAGTTTGTTTTTGTTGTAGTTCTGAGCCTTTTGACTAAAAATAATTTGTGTTGGAACAGTAATGACACAGGTACATTATCATGAGTTGGATAAACCCTCAGAAAGCCAACCCTCAAAAGCCAAAATTAAGCTTGTCCAATCCAGAAGGTGATAGTGATCACCAATGAACATCAAAGAAGCAGCATAATGGAGATGAAGTATGTTTCCTGAAGAAAATAGACTTTTAGTTTTAATATGGACATCTGCTGAATTTCAGCAAAAGCATAAAAAGTCTATTTAAGCTGTGGTTGCAGGTATAAAACTTGGACCACCATCTTGCCTGTTACCACAGAACTGTATTACCAGATTGGCGTCACATCTGGTAACACGGTCGGTGGTCAGGAAGTGTTGGATTTCATCTTCACCACAGATTCTGTGGTTCCCAAATAGAACCTGTTTACTTATGGGAACTAAACTCAGTCATTAGTTAAAAGCTTATATATTGCTTACTAATGCTAGCCTTTCATACAATAACTGGGTTTGAAGTGACTTGGAGAGGAACTGTGAATGCAGTATTGACTAATCACCACCCTTTATGTTGTTTTCAGACACATGCTACAGATAAAGATGATCATTGTTATTTATTTGGTTTAATCTCTGGCCACTTGATGAATATCAATTCAGACTTCACACCTATTTACTGTTATTCTGGCTCTTCATTTCTGCTCTGTGCTCCATCGTATGCTACAACTAGTCACTAACTGTGTATTATTCCTTGGACAATAAAGCAGTGTGTAAGTTGCATGGAGAACAATGTGTGTGAATATTTTGATTTGTGTAAAAGCTGCCAGTGTGCAGTTCCCACATAAAGGCTGAAATGCTTTGTGATCGGCTTTTATGTTTTGCAGCATTTGATCTTTAGGACACAAAGACAGTAGGGGCCTTGTTCCTATGAACATTTCTGTCTTTGAACATACTGCAATCATGACCACATACTCACACAACTAGACACACTCGAACAAAACCACAGAAAATAGGGCATTTTAAAGGTGATTGCACACTGTGGTACAACAAATCACAGCAACCACCAAGTCTTCCTAAATTTGTCTGAATGTATAAAAGCCAGTGCATTTATTAAGTGATTCAAACGATTACTGAAACACTTTTAAGCACATTAGCAAAAGGAAAATCACAATCTGAATTGCAGTCCTTTTGGCATGAGCCATGTTGAAGCTTCAAAGGCTGTTTTTAAGCTTTCAAGTCATTCGTTTGACACATAACTGCAGAGGGCCTTTACACCGTGTTTGATTTGTACATGGACAACTCAAATGGTACTAATATTCTTCCTCGATTTGTATATTATCACAAAAAAATCCATATTTGGACATAAAAAGTATTATCACCACCCTGTTAGATCCAGTGCTTATTTATTATGTTGTCTCTTTGTCAGTATGCATCATCTCAGCGTCTTTATTGAGCCATTGGCTGTGATATGACCACTGAGCCCAGGCACTGCACACACTGCCAATGGCAACTAATAGCCCCTGCAGGAAGGGCACTCAGCCTGCTGTGTTTGTGTATGTGCGTGACTCATTTTGCTCTGAATACTTGAGGGAAAGTGTTTGTATCTAAATTACCCGTTGCCTGAGGGTTGCCTGGGCTTCTGACGCTCAGTCATGTTTCTCTTTCTCTGTGTCTCTCTTCCTCTCTCTGACTCGGACTGTTACTTACCGTTTTTCTCCTACTTTCTCAAAATCTATCCATCCCTGTTCCTGTCTTTTGCTGTGAGCAACAGTGTTTTCTATCCAGCTGTCAAGCAAATTTTGCACAAGTGCTTGAGACCCCCCCCTCCAAAAAAAACCACACATCTCAGCTTCCACCAAATGGGCGATTAAGTGAATATATCAGCTTTCTCAATGCCAAACTCAAAGTCATGCACCAATGGGAATTTATCAGGATAACTCAGATTTTACATGTGGACTTACCCATGATTCCTCTCGTTAATAATAAAGTGCTTACATTACGAGTAAAATTTGGAAAGAGAATAAGCAGTTAGACAATCACTAATTGTATTTAGAAGATAAACATATCTGCAGTGTTGCTTGAAAACACCAATTAAATCTCACTGAACTCCTGGTTCAACTTTAACTTTTGCTTTAGTGGCTTATTATATCATGTTGGGAAAACTTTTTTCCTGCTTTTTCCACAAGCATGCTGATGATGACAGCATAAATAAACCACTAAAGATGAGAAAGATGATGGAAAACAAGATGTCATCACTATTAAATTATTGTTTGTGAAATTGAATAAAGCTGCCCTGTGTAGCTGCTGCACAGCGAATGAATGAATTCAAAGCTAGCAACTGAGGAAATTACAGACAAATTGGGAAATCTCAGGAAGAAATGAGAGTTTCAGACTGATTTAAAGCAAACCTTCATGATATGAGTCGCACTAATAGATGAGTGAGACATAAGACAATCAACTAACTGAATATGGCCAAATAAGATGGTTTAGGTAATCAGCACAAACAAGTTTGGACGAGCTTGTTTATAATCTATCTGCTTGGCTTGTGGGCTTATGCCCCATTTCGCACACATCAGATTTAGTTTTTATGTGTTCCCAGATCTCCTTACTGTAGTTACTGTATCATGATAGAGTTTATAAGGAGTCTGAAACAAGGAAAGATCTGGTCATGGTCGTCGCACCAAGTGCACCAGAACAAATCTTTTCCATTGATTTTAATTAACCGATATTGCAATCTTGAGGGAAATTTGTGTTTTTTTTTACCTCTTTTATTTGATATACTAGTATATTAATTGTGATTTAGCTCCCCCTCACCTGTTTTTTTACCTCTTTTCTTCAATAAACTAGTATATTAATTGTGATTTAGCTCCCCCTCACCCTTTTTTTCTCTGTCTCCTTGGTGGCAGTGATACCTTGCATCTCTGCCCTCACTACGGCATAATCAATTTAAAGAGTTTGTCTTGGGTCATTATTACCTGCTGGAGGACCATCTGTTCATAGAGGCTGGCCAAGAACTCTGCCAGGGATAGACACACACTCATACAAGGGGACACACACATAGCCTGAGGGGTTGCCAGGTAAATTGGAACTGCAGTAAGATGTTGGGATGTAGAAGAACTGTAATGTTCTTTGTTTTTGCATACATATATATATGCTCGGTACAGTATGCACCCACATGTGTTTGCATCTTGGCTAACAGTGTGGCGAAGTGGATTGTAGGCGTTGACACGTGTGTGTGTCATGCACAGATGATGGAGACCATCTGGCATGTCACCCAGCCAAGTGCTTTAGCGACTGGTTAAAAGTCACACAGCTTAGTATAATACCCACAGTAAAAAAATATTATATGTATATATTTTTTTTTTACCTTTTTTATCTTGACATGTTGATTTCCTCAAATATGTGTCAAGCCTCTGACTTCCTTTCCATATGCTAATTTATTGTGGGACAAAGAATGGGGATGTCCTCTTTCTATTAGCTTAGTTTGTTATAATTTGTCCTTGTTCGTGAATCCATGCTTAGCATTTGCCATGTTTGTTGTTCTCAACTGTGGTGCACATACAATAGTTTGAATCTATGGCACAAATAAAGGAAGAAAAAAAAAACAAATAATTGGCTTGGTCACATTTCTAAAATAAATGCATAAACATTTAATATTCAAATACATCGGACTGTATCGCATTATTTTTATTAGTAGTATTATTATATGAGGATATTAGATATACAAATTATTATTGTAAATAAAACTTTATTAATGACAATGTGGAAATCTACATAACTTTTGACATAAGTAACTGACTACAGTTACCTACTACAGTTTACAGTCAATAATAGATTTGCTGGGGCACAGCCTACCTCCCCTGGAAAAGTTGTATGTATTTATTTTTAAGCGCATCTACAAAATTCCCTCATGTGAAAGCATCAGTATTTATAATGAAAGTCGTATCATGCACGATGACACACGCATTCTGTGCATTAAGCTTTCCAGTTAGACATTATGATGCATGTACCCAGCATTTAATTCCCACGCAATTTATTTATACATAGGCACCATGGCGCTTAGATACTGCTTTAGGTCATATTTATGCAGTAATAAAGGAAAATTCTGATTTTCACACAAATCATAAAACTAGAATGGAACCCAATTAAATTAATGAGATATAAAATTATACTTAATTGTGTATATATTTTGGAAAGGGTTCAATCTTAATTATTTGTGTGTGGCAAAGTATATCTACCCATGTCACTAGCTAAACATTTCCAGCACATCAACTTGGGGGGATATTAGCCAGTTCCTCCTTACAGAACAACTTCAACTTATGCATGCTGGTTGGCTTACTCCTGTGAACGTCCGTCCACAGCATTTCTATAAGATTAAGGAATTTTGATCACCCCAATCTAAACTTCAAATTTTTCTGCTTTCAACCATTTTTGACAAGATTCACTGGAAGGCACACTGTTATCATGCTGCACGATCCACTTCTAGGATCTCTTCTCCAAAATGTAGGTGGGCAGCAGTGTTCTGGATAGTAGTAGAGGAGAAGTCCTTCTTGTAGCTCTGACATACACACCTGTGTTGTTCAATGTTCTCCTGGTGGCAGATTCATAAACATTAATATTATCCATTACTAGAGAAGCCTTTAATTTCCTTGATGTTACCCCGGGGTTCACTGTGACCTCCCAGATCATGACATGTCTTAATCTAGTGATCTTTGTGGTCGCCCACTCCTGAGGACAGTAACAATAGAATGAATGGCAAATGCTGTCCATTTGTAGAATACACATGCAATGAAGTGACAATCCTAAATATTCACATACTTTTGCTATTCTGGATCCATCCACACATACTTACTGAAATCATATTTAGGGAAGGGGGGCAGGGGACTGTGTGTGTCAGTGACAGTGGCAGGCAGTAATGAGTGATGTGGTTTAGCTGTTCAGCAGCATGATCTGGGCTATATTTAGAGCTAATTGTGTATTTGTGTGCAGAAGGTTTGAGAGAAGGCGTGACTTTCACAGAGTAGAGGTTCATAGTATGTGAGTCACAAGGTGGGTGGACAAAACAACCTCATTTATCTCTCTGATTTCCTCATGACACTTTTGTGAAAATGTGGGTGCAACATGATAGCTAAGTCCATTATAAAACACATTACAGGTGTAATGTGGCACTGCAATAAAAACACACACAAAGAACTCTAGGGGATGGAATATTTTCTCAGGTGCATTTCTTGCTAATTCACTGTCATAGCCATATTGTCATGGTACCTTTTTCTACATGAACTGTGTTTAAAGTTCAAAATCTTCATGATGGAATTATTATTTCTCTCCAGACCTAACCTGTCTATCATTGTGCACTTGCTGAAGGTTTTCTGTGCAGCACAGCCACTTATTTCCCATTTGATGCCACACTGACTTCACAATAAGAATAGTAAATAATAATGGCTAAAAAAGACATTTATGCCTGCCATTCTTCCTGACATTTCGGGTCTTGTAGAGCTGTACTTAACATGCAGTTGTCAAGAAATACTGACAAGATCTTTCAATGGAAATAGTTTTCCCCTATCCTGGTAGCTATCATAGACAGACAGGTGTTGATTATACTGTTACAATGCAGAATCTCTTTTAATGCATTATTGTTTTTACATAAACTAATTTAATCTCACTAGCAATTATGTTTCTCTGTCTTGTGGACAGTATGGACATGAAACGCCCATGTGTTCACATTTGTACAGATCACAGAAACAGATTACATAAACGCTCCAGACCAGAGGACTCTTGGAGAGCCTCAAGGAAGACAGTGAGGTGAAGTTGTAGGACATTACAAAGGTTGATTTCCTGCCTTGGCTGTTGCACATTTACTGTTGTAACAGTGTGACACATGAGGGACATTGTGGTTGTGTTGAGACCACATTAAAAAGAACTGAACTTGAACACAATTGGAAATTATGGTTTTGAAAGATGTTTACCGGGCACCTACATTAAAGTAAGGTTTCTTCATGCTTTTTGCTGCCCATAAGGCAAGTGCATTCGAATATAGAATATGGAATGAGTTGCACATTTTTGTCCAAAACCAACCATAACCTAAGTAAATACACAATGCAGTTTTAAATGATTTTATTTATTAAGGGAGATGAGCCCTAAACCTAATAACTGGTTGTGCCACCCTTGGCAATGAATCTTTTACATCACTGTGGAGCAACATGTTTTTTTGGCAAACGTGAGATACACATAGGGTCAGTTTGTATTTATTTATCTTTGCGTAATATTCAAATTAGTCTGCTCATCTGAATTTTTTAAGTGTGACAGCTATGCAAAATAAAGGATTCAAGAGGGGGCAAGTACTTTTTCATAGCACTGTGTCCTCCAATCAGTCACACAGTCAGGCTGTAGTTGTAGGGTGATAGAGGTTTGACAAAGCAACCTTGAATTGTTTCTAATGGCTTAGTTACTACTACAGTTATAGTTTAAAAAATAATGTTTTTATCTATCATTAGGTTCAATTTTAGCCTGAGTTCTCAGTGGTTTAGACTTTGACTTTGTTCACATATAAAAACAGAAAATATTCTTAAGAACAATGTGGCTATTATTGAATCTTTGTTTGATTACTCTTACATACCAAAACATGCTGAGACACTATTTTCCATCATACTGGGAGATAAAAGCTTGCCTTTCTTTCTTACTTTCTTGTTCGCTGAAGTCCAGGGTGGATGGGAACCCTAAGCTCGAGCTAATTGATAGGCTTCACATGTAATTAATGGTCTGACACAGCCTAATGAAGCTAATGACGCTAAATGCGTTAGCATATGGGCGCCCCATGGGGATCCACACTCGGCACTCTAATTTAGATAAATGACGCCCCAGGTTATGCTGGGCTATTTGCATTTCATTTGGTGAAGGCCAAGGAAAATTCAGGGATTAAACAGAGGGAGAGATGGGAGAGATCAAACAAGAGAGGTGTTCAGGGTTACAGGGATGGGGAGATGGAGGTGTTTACTCCTGTGAATGTGTATGTATGTGGGTGTAGTTATCCCCTTGGCCATGCATGATGCTGTTGTCAGATAAAAGGATTGGTAGCAGAGGGGACTTATGGCAGCTGTCAGAAATACACAGTACAAAAAAAATGACATGGTTAGTGTCTATGTGTGTGTATATTTTTGTGGATGCACACAGGTTTGTAATTACGATGTAGGCCTTTGGGAGACATGTTATTGTCAGCTAGAGAGAGTCTTAAGAGGAAAAGGAATATGCAGCCTGTCAAAGAAGTCAGCCATATATAAAGTTTGTTGAAACCTATACAACACACTGTATACATTAGTAATACTGTTCAAACAGTTATTGTAATTGGTTTGGAAAGATGCCTTATTGATTTTATTCAGTGCTTCATGCCAAGAATACTCTTAATGCAAATTTAGATAATTTTCAATCACTTCAGTCACTGGTCTCCTGAGGGTTTTAATCATGTGGCATCACTAGGAAAATGACAACTTATCAAAATCACATATTCCCAATATGTGGCATGTTAACAGCTGCTAATTCATAAAGACACTTCTAAGAGCTGTCATCAGTTTTATGGTAGTTTATTGACACATTCACTACATCTTAAATGTAGAACACGATCAACTTTGTTAACTGATCTTTAAATTCTTCAGCTCCTCCCTGAGGACAGTACTCCTCTTTGGCTTCTTCCTTGCACGCTTGCACGCTTTGCACAAGCTTTAACTTGCAGTCTTGAATGGCATGATGAACTGTGTTCACAGACCGTGACACTGGCATCCAATATTGCATCATCTTGCACACAGAGATTTTTTAAAAATTCTCTTAATCTTTTTAGAGAATCTGAAATGATGTATTGTAGATGATGATATATTCAGAGTCTTCAATTATATGTTGAGGAACATCCTAAAATTGCTTGATAATTTTTAAACAGATTTTTACAAATTGGTGAACCTCTGCCCATCTTTAAGTCTGAGAGACTCTGAACCTGTTGACAAACTACCTAATTAGTTACAAAATGTTCTTCCAGCTCTTGCTTGTTAGTGCCACTTACTTTTTCAACATTTTCTTGCCTCTGTCCCTTTTTTTTTTTTTTTCTTCAAATGGTATATTTTCTCAGTTTAAATGTTTATATGTTTTCTATGCTCTACTGTTAATAAAATATGGAATCTGCATAAGATTTGCAAGTCTTTGAATTCTGTTTTTATGTAAATTTTACACAGGGTCCCAACCTTTTGGAATGGGGTTGTGTATAGAAATTTAATAGTCATAACCTATGATGCACCAATCCATTTTTTTTAGATATACTTCAATATCTACCTCAATAAGCAAAGTACATATGACCACACATCATAGATGGTCGTGAAATGTATTTTCTCTGCTCTGCTTTAAAATATTACAGCAAATTAATCTTGATTCTAAGGCATTGTTACTAATCATTTCCTGTGTGTCATTCACATTACATCTATTTTAACTTTTTCCAGACTGCAACAGCCACTATTACAAACAATAACATGCTGTGTAGTGTTTTGGCATTTTACAAGTGTTAAGTTTGTTTTTGAAACATGTCTCACAAGTACTTGATGTAACACAGAGAATAGTGTTGCACTTACTTTTGTTTGACACAGATAACTGAGATATTACATTAACAACATGCTTTAAGCAACTCAAACTGATGTTTTTAATTGCCCGTGTTCTTGTTCAGTATCATTGGCATTGCTCAAATGCAGTGATCCCCACACCACTCCATTTTCACTCATGGGTATCTTGTCTTCAAGGTGTACCCCCTGAGATGCTCAAGTGGTAATTGGTTTTCAAAAAGTGTTGACTCATTGGGACATGTTGATGTTCTGAATGTCTAGCAAAATAACAAAGTGCCATTGTGATGCTTCTGGTGGTCCCCATTGTTGTTACTGCTCCACCTCCCTTTTTACCATCTTCCTCAACATACAGATTATACAGAGTATAAAAATATAGTGTGTATAACATGTTTAATTAGGGCTGCCAAGCGATTAAAAAAAAAATGAATGAATTATGTGTTGTGATTAACTAATCTTTAATTACATACATCAATTTTTACTGCAAAACTATTTTAAACTATTTCAATTCCAATGACATTTGGCAGAGTGAATCAATGAAAAAATGAATAATTAATGCACACAACAAAATAACCAAAGAAAATATGGATATAAAAGAAAAAATTAAATAAAGAAATATTTTCATTCAAATGTTAG
Source organism: Helostoma temminkii (assembly GCA_900302695.1). Lineage (NCBI taxonomy): Eukaryota > Metazoa > Chordata > Actinopteri > Anabantiformes > Helostomatidae > Helostoma > Helostoma temminkii. Next base: position 102,565 of record OMLM01021093.1, on the reverse strand, counting down.
TTATAAAATGATGCACAGTTGACATTAAAAATATGTGTAGTAGATGCATTGCAGTGGAAGGGGTGTTGAATATGTGGAAATTGTGTAACTGAAAAAGTGTGTGTGTTATTTTTTAGATTGTGCACAAATCTAGCTGTACAATCTTATGGCAGTGGGACTAATGACCACCTAAAGTGCTTTGTCTTGCTTTCGAACACTCTGCAGAGTACAGTGTGCCCTGTTTAGTTGGCTGTATACTCTTTGGAGTGCATTAGTGAATGGCCTTTCCTGCTGTCCACACCTCCCTGGTGCTAAAAATTTCAGCTATTTTTCACTGGCTATTTTTTATGTATTTTCTCCTTCTTGAACCACTGGATCAAACAGCAACACAGCAGCGGATTTGTTGTAACATGTTATTCCTTCTTGGTTAATTAATCTACATCAATGCATTATTTTGACAGCCCATAGTTTCATGTTACCAGGCTGACCTTATTTTCATAGTACAAACAACTTAAGTAGAAAATGGATTAGTTCACACAGATTATCATGTTGTGAGGGGTTTATGTAAACGAGAGAAATCTAGAGACACAAAGTTGAGACTCAGGCTGTCAACGATAGGCATTAGCACCAGGTGTGTGCCTAATAATGGGATTAGAGTTTTCTTTGAAGTAAAACTGAAAGAAATAACCAAGGGCAACAGGAACAAGAGGGCACTTATTTGTTTCTCTAACTTGTCAAACTGCAGCTTGTGGTTTGGGATTGTGCATGTTTTTGTGTGCTTATCAAGTAAACAGAAACACCTGCTTTCAGTAGGCTCATATACAGGGTTGGTAATAAGTAACTAGGCATTAAAAATGGTTAAAAAGTCCATATTTCTAAAACAAAGTTATTAAAACAAATTGCACATGTACTTTACGCATAGTCAGGGAGTTGTTTGAAATATTGCTGAGAACCTCCAGAATCCGTGCCTCCAAGCCTCCAATGTGCAAGGCTTATGAAATCCTATTTACTGTCGTATATTTTTAAACTGTTTTCATCATGAATGCAGTGCTACTACAAGTTCTATAGCCAGTTTTAATGCCTAGTTACTTTTCACCCACGCTGTACATTAATTAAAGGATGTTAACAGCTCTGTCCCCCAAGCCAGATTGGACTTAGGCTCACACTCAGTTTATACTGGTACAAGAAGGCGTTGTTGGGCAAGCTCTATGAGCAACATCTCAGTGGTTAAGTTGACTACACTGATCACCAACATACTGGAAGTCCACATAAGTATAAGTAAAATTTCAGGGGTCATGTCTGACTGTTAATGAAATGTAATGGGCTGTGTTAATCAATGTTTGCAGCAAATCAGTGAACACTGTAAAGAATCACACAGAGCTCTTGTTACTGTACAAAGCTGACATACAGTTTTGCATTTTATTTGATTTTGATAAAAAGATTTAGTGTCGTACCAAACTATGGAATATTACACATCCTTTAACCTTACAATATCCAACACCGTAGTCTACAGGTTGTTGATACATTCTAATCTCTTATAACAGAACTTAATTATGTTGGTTGCAGCAATAACACTTTAACAAATGTATGTATGGGCATATATATTTTGAGGACTCGTTGAACTTTACATTTGTGTCCTGTTGATCTTGTGTTTTGTTAAATTCATTTAACATGTTTGCTTTGATGAATTATAATGAAAAGCACACTGTAAATGTTTTGATAAGGAAAATCCTCACACTATCCTTTCTGTATACTGTATATGTATCATCTTCATTTTTCCTGTTATTACCCACAGTGGTTAATTATTCTGGATATCTCACTGATACATAAACTTAAAAGAACATTGACCAAATTCCAAACATGTAATTTAAATGTTAAGATTTAACAATGGTTGTTTTCCCATACCTGTCAATAAATCAACTACTCTCAGAACACAGCACTGTGAAGGACACTGGTAAAATTCGGGATTTGTTACAATACTTCCTAAAACATAACATGTCCATTATGCTGCTCACCCACATCTACCTGTCCTTTCCCATAATCCTTCTACCGTAGAACAAGAAAACCTGACCTTCAGCCATAATGGACTACATAACCTGTTGACTAGTGGGTAATGCAGTTCTTAATGAACTGGCTTGAACTTTCAGAGCCAGGAATGCAGCGAGAATGAGCGTGAAGGAAGGAGGAGAGGGAGAAAACAAGAAAGAGAAGGGATACTGAGAGAAAGAAATACAAAACAACAGCTAGATAAGAATGTTTGGCTGTTATTGTTTTCCGTGTCTAACATCCTGAGACATGGCCTGTGGTATTCAGGAGATTTAATGCGGAGGAGAGAGAGAGAGATCCATAAAGGCTCTGCTCTCCCTCAGCACCCCAGGGGAAGCCATCTTTAATTCATGAACACTATAAAAATAAAGGTTTTTCTCTGATGGCCCTGCAGCCTGTAACAAACTCTCACAGCTACATGGCACCAGGCAGATGTTGATGCTGTTGTTATGGATGGATACTGGCACAGGAGACCCAGGTTATATTTTATGCAGAAATGAACCGAGCCTACCTTTGGCTGTGCTATTAAATGGATTCCAATAAGCTTTGTGTTGATTCTGTCTTTCCGCAGACACTAGTAAGACACATGACAACTAGATTCTAAATGAACTCACTGCCACTTTGACACCACACCTGATTGAAAAACGTGTAGGGCATTACTGGATTGAAGTAGCTCATGGACCCATTAATAGAGTCTGTCTGGAGGTTACACACAGAGTGTTTGTGATTTTTATTCATCAAACTGTGCCAGTGGTGGTCTGCATTGTAGTGCATAACCATAATCTCTTCACCTGGGCCAATTTCTTCAACAACATTCCCTGTTTGATAATCCATTTTCTGACACCATAACTGTTTCCCTACAAATCTGCAAAACTCTACACCAAAAAGGGAATCGGACACATTTTTGATACATTCATGCAGTCAGTATGCCTCTATTTTAACCTAGCTGTCTACACTGCCCTGTGAATGCAACCCAAAGAATATTTTTACACTTCAAAAATGTCTTTAATCCTATGCAATAATAGTCCTATGACAGGGTAGCTCCAAATGTTGAATGATGTCTGTAACATTTATAACTGTGTGGACAGCGTGTTCTTCCATAATTCTAGACTTGGCATGTTGGCAACTACTCTCAATTATGTCTAGTACGACGTTTAATTATAGGAATATCTGCACAGGTGTAGCCTGCCAAAATGAACGTAAAGTTCTTTGGTGGCTATTCATTTAACCCAAAACTGTTTTGGACTTTTTTTGTTTACTCTGAGGTTACAGCCCTCTTATGCTTCTCTTCATAGTGTCTTATGCTCTTGACTGATTTAGTTAAAGGTTTGTGTGTACCAAAAAATGTGCAAAGTTGATATGGCCTGCAAAAAACATCACAAAGAGATCTACTGTGTGAGTTCTGCATGTTTCCAAAGAGCAAAATAGTGCACACTGTGGATTTTGGATCTTCTTTCTTTCATAAAAATACAAAGAGGGGCATTGTTGTCTGAGTGTACAAAATGCAGCATAGACAAAATGCAGATAGCACACGCAATGTGATTTATAAAGCCTGAAAGCGATTTGCGGTGGCTGTGATTGCGCAAGTGCAGTCTGCTTGTGCAGATGGCTAGTTGTATTCTAAAGGAGAAATAATATGCAGTTTAAATGTGATATTATAATACTAAGAAGTACATGTGGTAGTTGCATGTGGTAAAAAAATTAAGTGGAGGTGATTGGCAGAAAACACAATCAGAACAGAAGCCAGATGTAGGACAGTTAAAGTTAACATCTTAAAAACAAGAAGACGTAATGTAAATAATAATAAAAAACTACACCTTTACAGTAAAGACAGTGAAGAGACGAAGATAGCCACTACTGAATGTCCACCAAACTACACCAATACTTCAATACATCATTTATTTAACTTCTGGTCACTGGGAATAAATAAAGCTTTGGCTCCCCTGTGAGCATACGATTGCACATCATTTGCTGCTTACTGCCACAAATTTTGAACCTGAGTCTCCATGGAGACACTTGATCATTTCATTACTGCACTGTTCACCACTGTTTGCTTTTCTTATTTGTCCCCAGTGGTTTTATCCAATGGTATTGACTGTGGATGTTTTAATTTATAATTTAAGTGGGATTTTGAATAATTTGTTGTCCTGAGCATCTCTCTCTCTCTCTCTCTCACCCCCACAGTGCATCTGTGTGGCAGGGAGGGAGGAAAATCTATGATTGACAGCTCACCACATGCTCTGTAACTACAGCAGCTCACACGTTTGTGTCAAACTAAATTGATTAGTGAGGAAATATACTCCATTGTCTCTGTGCCCTAAACGTATTAGACCACCTCACTAGCAGCAATTTATGAATGAGAGGTGGATCTATTGTCAACCAGTGAAAGACAGTAGACATAGAAAATGACCTGTGAGTCTGTTTGGATCGGAAGGAGACAATTTGAAAGACAATTTTGTTTGTAAAGCCTGCGTTTGTCTTCCTATATAAATAGCACGCTAAAACAGATATGTGTTTGTGTGTGTCCTTTTGTGTATTTGATATCAGATAATGGATTTGAAGGGCAACGTTGTCTCTGCATACCAATGCTATTGTTCCTCACTTCTTCAAAGCCACAGAGCTGTTTATGATTATGGAGAGCTGTGAAGGTCAAACACAGCAGTTGTTACATCTTTTTTTTCTTTTTGTTATGCAGAATTTGATCTTAGGTTTGCTGGTGTAAGTGACTACAATAAAAAGCTCCTCCTTGATCTGCAGTTGCATGTAGTGTAGGCAGTATGATTTGCTCAGTGAACAACATAATCGACTTAATTTTTTTTTCAACACATTGGCACCTTTGTTGTTTTTTTATGAAGTTGATGCAGTACTGTTGCACATTATAAGAAATCCCCCACATTATGGTTGTGGAATACTAGTGGTTTGGAATGCAAAGCAATACAAATCTTATTGCACAATAGCTACTACACAAGTTCTTGTATTTCAGCTGTATTTCACCAGTCCTCACAGATGCTGGGACTGTCATCTTGGCTAGAATCATGTTGGAGAAGCGTGATTAGAGAGTAGCACAATAACAGTATCAAATGTTGTTTCAGCTGTGAGCTTGAAGAGAATTACATTTTTTTCCCTCAAAACTATTATAAGGCATGCTGCCTTAAAAATTTAGTGGCCTATCGAGCAGAGATGATGAGCAGAAGTCGCCCACTCACATGATTTATTAAAAAAGAGCTTTAAAGTATGGTGATCAACCATCGACAACCTCTAAGTGGAAATGACAAGGAGGTGGTGGAACTGCAGCCAGAAGATTAGCCAATACAGTGGTTAGAACTAACCTAAAACATGATTGTATATAAGCTACTTTCAAGAGTAGTCCAGTACACACAATCCCTACAGTTAAACCTCACATATGTGTATATGTATAATAAATGTAATTTCATCATATAAGATTAGCTCAACTTTCCATATTCCATTCAACGTTAATTAACTGAGTTATGTCTGTCTTAAGTTTTATGTACACATCAAATCATTGGATTCTGCTTTTATGTAGATTTTACACAGGGTGCAAACCTTTTTTGAATTTGCATTGTAATAAAAATTATAATTCCTACATTGTCTGTACTGTTCAACCAAACCTTAACATTAACAGTGACAATTTAAGCACTTCTTGATTATTTATTTTAAATCTTTTGTAGAGGTACAGTATAAAGTTACAAAATGGTGGATCACTGTCCAAATACATATGGACGTAAGTAAATGTTTAAAAATAGAACATTTTGTCTTCTGCTTGCACTCTGATGTGACATTATTCACGCTGTGTCAGACAATAGAGAACTATATGCTAAATTAATGCTTTCAGCTCCACACATCACACCCAGCTGAGGAAACTAGAAGCTGCACAGTTCGGCTGTACCAAGTTTCATAAAGATTTTCTCACATTTCAGAAAGATTACTGCCATCAGAACAATTACAAAGATGTTATAATCGCCTCCAGCTGTAGTGGCTTTATAGCCGCAGGTTTCAAGCTTTATAATCTTAAAACTGTACTACCCATATTCTTTCAGCTTGTGGACTGCCCAGAAGCAATAAAATACTGGACCACATACCATATACTGAAATATAGCAGATATTTACAAAGCGCCCCCCTCCCCCAACACCAGACATTCTGACCACATCTTTTTGTTCTTGACCCCAAAATATAAATCACTCATCACCATGATGCTGAAATTTTTTGAGTCTGTTCGGAAGGAGCAGTGTCTATCCTGCAGGATTGTATTGACACAGACTGGGACTTGTTCAGACAGGAAGGCACACAGAATAACTCTTTTTAACAACTGTGCTTGTGTTTTCTTTTCCTGAATTATTTTCTGCATGGACAATGTGACTACCTTTAAGAACATTCACACATTTTCCAACCATAAGCCAAGAAATAACATGGAGTCTCCTGAAGTTACATGTCTAACCTGAGGAGAGGCACCAGAGAGGCAAAGTGCTACTACAAAGAGAAGATTGAGGAGCACTCTAACAGCGGCTCTGATCTCTGACGAATATGGCTACACATAAAATCCATCACAGACTACAAAAACATTAATACCTCTTCAGCTAGGGCAGTAAACTCACCCCTCCTTGATGACCTGAACAGATTTAGCATGTTTTGAAAAGGACAGCAGCCACCACCACACCATGTTGAACAAGAAAGAGCTTGTTAGGGTGCGGCATTCTTTGTCTATGGCATTTAGCTACAAACAATACAAAAATATGTATTGTACATATGTATGTAATTTTGAAAAAAGGGTTAATCCATATTGGATCGTGGTCCGTACATGATGCAGCCCACCCCATTTTTTGCCTGGCTTAGGAGCAGCACCCATAGTGCACTGACTTCAGTGGCTTAGATAGCTTGGAGATGCAGTGTCTTGTCCACATATCACTAGAAGGAGTTGGACCATTGTATCAACATGGTGTGTACTGATATTGTGGTAACACAGTGGCTCCTTTAATCTATGTGAAAGATAATCTTTAATTAAATGTTCAGCTGAAAATAAAATAGAGCATTGATGCCTTACGTCCAATCACACCTGTACACAAGAAAAAGAGGAGAGAACAGAGAGAACAGAGTAACATGGCTTCTACCCTCAAACAGTGATGGATATGAGGGAAAAAGCCCACTGCAGCTTGCGTGGCTGTAACAAGAGGTCAGCAGTTAAATGAACTTTTGTTCCATTTTACTCTGAGAATCCTTCATCTGCATTGAGCTAGAAGAAATGAAAGTGTAGTGGAGCATTGAAGATTGATGCCAGGGAACTCCCAGACCTCTTCCCTCTGCTTTTTAGCCTCTGTCCTTCATCTGTATACACTCTACCTCCTCTTTCCTGCCTGCTTCTGCTATTGTTCCTACATCCTTCGTCTCCAGAACTCTGTCTTTAATTATTTCTGTCTGTGTATCCCTTTCTACATCAACATCTTCTTGAAAATGCTTTCTAACACACTCAATACAAGCATGGACAATATCGGAATCACGTGAGAGCTTAATGAGCCAGCATCATTATAAAGAGATGAAACATCTCTTCTATGAATCGTTAATGGTAGGGACTAGGACGCAAGGAAAAGATACAAGACAGGGATGCAATAAAGGCAACTGGAATCTACCCTATGTGCTATCCTGACAATCAAGGCTACCATCTCCCGGGCAACATACATGTATGTGTATACTGGTAATCATTGGCTACAGGTGGCTTAAACATTTATAAACCATCCACCAAAGTGTAAGGTTTACACTGAAAAGCAGCCTGTAAGTTTAACCGAAGTTTTTAGGCGTCATTCTATTTAACTTTTTTTTTTTTTAATCCTTTTTTTCCCTTTTTTTTTTATCCTTTTACCAGTAGCAGCTATTGATTGGGCAGTTCATTTTACCATTCATGGTGGACTTTGATGAAGTGTGTAAAAAGGACTGTTAAATTTGATGACATACTAAGACACTAGCTGGGAGGTTTTATATAAATGACACACACACACATACACACACACACACATTCTTCATGCATGTAATCTCAACCCTGGTGAGATTTAATGATGCTCAATAAAGCTTGTGTTGAATCCAGAGCTGGTTTTACTGGACAAACCACACACATTCATTGTGTCCTGGTCCACAGCCCACCCCTGTTCCAGCTGCACATACAAGCAGACTCAGTACTCAACTCCATGACTCGGTCTATCTAGCATTCTTATGTACATTATTGTGTGTATGTGTAAATGAACTGCTGCATCCCGTGGTGCTTTTACTCTTTATAACACAGAGCTTAATAGAGCTTCAGAGCTGCCTTCATGATGACTGAAACTAAGTTAACTAAGTAATTCTAACTGCAAAAAGCCAGTTAGTTTGGCTTCTCTTTAAAGCATCCAGTGACAGTGTTTGTAGGCTTTGGAGTCAACGCGTGTGGGATTTAGTTTTTGTTTTTCGTGATCCCAGGATTGGTTTTAGAACAGTTTTAGTTTTCTTTGGACTACAGAGGGTTGTATGGCTATTATGGAGTGAATGGTAATTACAATAATAAGGAAATGTATAAAAGGTGTGAATAAAAAAATGATCCATGTGTATTCCAGGTAACACAATGGCGTATAGAAAGGTGTGTGACACTCAGGCTGGTCCATTGGTCGGAGAGGTTCTGCGCTGCTCTGACTGGGACCTGGACAAGGAAGACCTACAGGAACCGGGACCCAGCATAGACCGCATGCAGATGCAGCATGTAGACTGCCAGATATCAGGTAGGATTTGCTTTAATGAGTATTTCCTGTAAATCTTGCAGTAGTAGTTTTACAACTCGTACAACAATACAGAAAATGGGTATTGCAGTGTATTTTATGTAAAGCTTTGATGTGTTTATTCGTTTTCTCTACTTACTTTTCACAATTATTGCTCATATTAAAAGTAAATGAATACTGTCTAGTTGATGTCAGGGCAGTTAACTTGATGAGCTGGTGAATTATTCATAAAACATTGTCCCACATTAATGAAAATCCCCTCGTCACATCACCACATTCACAGCAGCTGGTTAACAAAGTTAAATCAGATTTATTGTGTGCAATTTTCTGCTGTGACATGCTGCTGTGATGTGTTTTAATGTACAATAATAAGGATTGGTTTGTTTACACAAACTGGTCATACCAGAAGAATCATGCTTTGCAAGATCTTTTCTGGCACTTCTATTATTGAGCTTGTTTGAATGCATGTGTGATTTAGTGATCTTTGAGTCATTGAAGTGTGTTGATTTCTTCAAATTAGTAATGTTATCTTCTAAAACAAGTGTCTATCTTATGGCTCTGAAGAACATAATATGTTTTGCACAGAAATTCTTCACATAATTTGAAGGACCTGTGACTGAACACATACAGTGTTTTAACATGAAAGGTTTGCCACAGCCAGCAGCTGCAAAAGAGTGAAACTTTATAAGTGCCCTAAAGCTAGGCTTCAGTTCCTCAGTTTTGATTGGGCCTGGAGTTCTGTATCATTTTTCTATCATCACAAGCCTTTCTCTGAAGTACTGATTTAAAAACTCAAAACTAAGCAAAACTAAGTAAGTATTTACTCAATTTCCCAACTCCTAAAAACCAACTTAACCTAAATCTGAGAGTCTTCTGCGACTAGTAAAATTAATACAGCCCCGTTACTGGCTCTGTGGAGCTGTACTTTGAACTAAATGTTCAATACAAATCAGTGGTGGACTGACTGATGAACAGACCAAGCAAAGTATTAAAGGAGCAAACTTATTACAGATAGCTTTCTTTGAACCAAAACAAAGACTACAGCCACAACGTCACTCCTTGCCTCTACCAACATAAGCACTTCCACGGTCATTCTGCTAGCCACCATGAGCTATTAGCTGAAAAGTGACGTTGGACTGCAGCACTGCACTGACACAAGCTGTATTTAGACATGCACTGGAATCCTGAACATATGAAGACATTACTTGGGGGGTGAGCTACATGTGAAGACGCAAATGTCTGAGTCATAAGGTCCCAAGGTTAACCAGACTTTATGCTGGACCTGCTGTTTTTGTGGTGTGTGGTAGAGCTGCAGGCCAGCCAGACAAAGAAACACATAGTATGCTCTTCATTTCTTAAAAAAATAGTAAAATATTAGTTATATCAGCTTTAAAAATTTAACTGCAGTACACCATCCTTTTCCAGATTTCTAATTACAAACAAATTTTTTAAAAACAATTTTATATATTTCTTACTGTTTTCACTTTTAGGGTGTTCAGACCCTGGCCCTGACCCCGACCCTGAGCTGATGGAACCCATTCAGCCATCTGTTTCGGTTTCACCACATGGTCGATTTGAACGACTTCAAGAAGATCCCAATTACATCTCCCACTTCACCAGGGCTCCTGGTCATAAAGGTCAACGACGACTCCACTGCTTCCTGCTCAGGTAAATCAATGACTAGCTTTTTGGGTGCAGCAAGTCAACATGTTATATACATCTATATATTGTATTTCATTGGTACCACTACAATGACAAAGAATGGAGGACTGCAGAAACAGAAACAGGCATCACATGGAATAGCTTTTTTCATAATTTCATTGCTCCAAGACTATTTCTATTGTTTCTATTTTCTATTTGTGCATAAGTATGAACTAAACTGTCTTCTGATATTCATGCCCTAAAACTAGATTAAGGGAACCCAATTAGAGAAATGAGACGTAGACAAGTATGTCATGCCTTGAACAAAAAAGACTTGAAAGACGTTAGATTTTTTTGTTTAATGCTTAACAGATTAAGTTGAAAATCCTAATGTTTCTGTAACCATTTTCAGTCAAACAACAACAACCAATTGTGTACAAATGGAGAACATTCAACACCACTGTTGGAGACCCCAGGAGTGATCAGCCCATATAAGTCACATCAAGGCATGTAATAGTCTGGGAAGCTACAAGCAACCCCAGAGTAACATGTAGAAAACTGAATTTTACTCCTGCAGTGGCTAATATCAGTGTTCATGAGTTTACCATTCAGCTTAACATTGAATGAGCATTGTTGCTCATCTACAGTCTGCTCAAGGCCATGTGGGTAAGCCAGAAGGCTGCTGCAAGAATGTTGGCACATGAGGCCAAAGTAGAACTTTGTGGCTTAAATGAGAGGCTTTATTTTTAGTTATAAGGAAATGCTGTATTGCAACAAAAGAACGTTATCCCCTCTGTGAAACACATCATGATATAAGGCCTGCTTTGCAAATGACATTTTGCAATCATTGATTGAGCTATGAATTCTCAGTTATACAAGCAAGTCCGATAACATGTCAAGGTATCTACCAATGAACCTAAGCTCAACAGAAAGTGGATCACACAGCATTCACACCTACAGGCAATTGAGAGTCACCAGTGATGACCCAAGTGCATATCTTTAGACAGTGGGATGAAACCGGAGTACCTGGAGAGGATCCACACAGACAACTCTAGTTGTAAGGCGACAATTCTAACCACTATACCACTGTGCCGCCCTTGGTTCTATCAAAGGAGGATTAAAGTAGAAGAAATGTAATCCATTCATCCATTATCTTCACAGCGTATCCTGATGAAAGTTGTAGGGGTGTTGCAGCCAGTCCCAGCTGTCACTGGGTAAGAGGCAGGACAGCCTCTCATCATCATAGAAACTAACATTAGTTCTATAGACATGTTGTTGAACAACGTGTTGCATGTAAGGAAGTCAACCAACATCCTTGAGTTGAAGCTATTCTTTAAAGAAGAATGATGACATCTGTGCATCTGTGGATGCCCTAACTCCAGTCTCACTCCACTCCCTATGAAGTTCTTCCAACTTTTTAAATGCTTGACAATCTTCTTAGTTATCTGTACATCTCTCAGTAATCATTATTTTGGATTTCATGATGATATTTGCTTTGTGCATACCACAGTGCACATTACACTGCCTTGATTGTGTAATTCAACTAAGGCAAGACTAAAATATCACATTAACATGTATTTACAGTGGGATAAGTAATAAAATTGAAATATTGATGCATTTATCAAGGCAGAATTAGTTTCTTGTCTACCTGTCTAAATAAAAACATTATAGCTATTATTATTAATATTAAAGCCCAATTACAGTGTGACTTTACTATTAAATAAGGAACAAAATATGAAGTAATTATATGTTGATTCAATATATTATTGATGATATTATGATTACTTGGAGTCCAAATTTTCATGAATATGCTCAGATGCAAGACTCCATTCAATATGTTGACCTTCTGTGGCTTACCCTCCGTGCAGAGGGTGTTGATTGTCTTCCCTTTATTCCCTTTGACTGTAACTGCTTGTACTGAACTAGACAGTGACATCGGTAGTATTTATACTGTGCCAATAGTTATTTACTCAAGCTCAAATTGAAATATTATAACTTTCAATATTAGTAGCTCATACTTTAAAATAAATGTAGTGGTGTAAAAATATAATATTAAAATAAAAGTAAAACTAACAAGTAGGAAAGTGCCTCAAAATTGCACTTAAGTACAGTACTTGAGTAAAAGTTCATACATACCATATGTGACACATCTAGAAAACATATGAGCTTCACTTTGCGATGCACTAATATCCTCTAAATCATAATAGAATCACAATAGACACCTTGTCAAAGGTGTTTATCAAGTTGCATGATGGAAACTTATCTTTACCCAGGTTCTGCATGGCTTTACATATAAACATTTTCCTTTTCCTCAATCAATATTGAATTAGAAGTTAAATATTCCCACACTCCCGTCCAACTGACACCGCCAATGCCAGGCTGGAAAGGTTGTATGTTATCCAGATAATCACCACTGCAGGGTTCTTCAAAGTCTGAATGATGCTTTTAGACTTTGAGTTACTAGCACCAACACTGACTCGACTGCTATGAAATGGTAATAGCAGCCTCTGAAATGTCAATCTGCACATCAAGCACAAGCACTGTCTCTCACCTTTGAGGTACTAGACATAGCCAAGAGACTCTATTGATCTCTATTTCACCAATTTGACTGAAGCAAGAGTTCATTCTTGACCTTGGAAAGGCTGGACTGAAAAAAGTCTTATCCCGCTGTTCACTCTATCTTTTTCCAGATTCATATTAAACGAATCCCATCTGTTGAGGAATACTGAGAAATTCAACTGAAAGCTGCGAAAAAAAAAAGAAAAGAAAACAAATGTCTTGATTCATTTCTGACATCTACACAGGTACCTCCTGGCAGGGCTGGGCCTTTTTGTCCTGGGTCTACTTATTGGCTTGTTCAGTCGCACACCTGCCGTCAAACCTCCACCCACTCCCCCATCTGACAGCTCTGACCTGCTAGAGGAGCTGCTGAGAGGCATCACAGCCAACAAGATAGATGCTCTTCAGAGGTAAGCACATAACAAAAATGAACTTGATCGCCTCCACCCTAACCAGTTGTGTTTCACAGTACGCACCCTGACCCCAACTAAATTTAACACTACTACTGCCAAGTGTTAGCAACATTTGCCACATATTGTGTTTACACACTCATAACCTCTTTTCAGCTCATTCTCACCTCACAATAAGGGGAGTCTTGAGCAGTTGCAAAGACTTGTTGAATAGAGTGGAACCATGGATGTGTTGTGCAAACTGCTGTGATTTGTGTTCTTTTTATTGCATCTGTATTCATGTGTGTCATGAATTTTATGTCAACATAAAATATTTAATTTAATGTATTTATGTGGAAATTGTTATTTAGGTGTAATTTTTAGAGTCAGGTACAGACAGAGAGGATCACAAGCCTAAGATCACTATTATCAATAATCAGAGTACCTTGCGACCAAGTACTGTTTATATCCAAAGTGTCAGATAGTCGAGAGGGTGCACAAACAAGAGATAAAGACTCTCCACCAGGTAGCAA
>OMLM01021093.1:64048-84305 GCA_900302695.1 Helostoma temminkii | reverse complement strand
CCACACACCATCATGAGTCATTCATTCATTCATTCATCTTCCATACCGCTTAGTCCCCGCAGGGGTCACGGGTGTGCTGGAGCCTATCCCAGCCAGCTTCGGGCGAGAGGCGGGGTACACCCTGGACAGGTCGCCAGTCTATCGCAGGGCTACATAGAGACGAACAACCATTCACACGCTCACTCACACCTATGGGCAATTTAGAGTCCCCAGTTAACCTAAGCATGTCTTTGGACTGTGGGAGGAAGCCGGAGTACCCGGAGAGAACCCACGCGAACACGGGGAGAACATGCAAACTCCACACAGAAAGGCCCTGGGCCCACCCCGGGAATTGAACCCACGACCCTCTTGCTGTGAGGCGACAGTGCTAACCACCGCACCACCGTGCCACCCCGTTTGTGGGATTATCTCACATTAAATCATTTTATATCTGTATTAGCAGTTCAACATTCAGCGTCTAACAATCAACATGTGTATTGTTTATAATAGAGAGGATGTCTTTATCATGGGTAGTTGACTTCTTGTCTTTATTATATTTCCACTCTCACTTATTTCTCAGAAAAATGGTCTACAATGTTTTTTCCCCTTCAATAGGGTGTCAAGGCAAAACATAACACACTTTATTTTCAAACTTGTCACTGTGAAAACTTTATGCAAGCAATTATTTTTTAATTTACACTTCAAAGAGGCATGTAAGTATGCAAAGCTACTTTGAAAGGGAAAATTAATACAATAAAATCCCTGGAAGACGCTTTGTCACTGCTAGTATGTTGGCCTGTCTGATACTCTTGCTAATTATACTTATGTAAAAAAAATCACTCTCACAGATGTAGGGAAGTGAAGTAGAGCAGTTTATGTTTTTGCTTTCTCTGTCTATAACTCCACACATAAATCAAATGTGTTGCTTTATTACTTTGTCACTGGTTTTAAACCCAGACTGTAATTTCTACTCAGTCTAGCTTGGCGATGTCTTGGTTTGACTGCGCTTTATCTAGCTAATATACTGTAGCTATATCTGGCTGATGTGGATCTTCCTTTGCTGGCATTGGGACAACAGGCTACACAGATCACTATCTTGTTGGTCTTGCAGTCTAGCTGCTGTACATTTTTCATTCATTACCTGAGTGCTCTTTTTGTGTATGAAGACATACTCTCTTGACCATAAATGCAGCACAACACGAACTGCCCCTTTTATTTTCAAGCAGAGTTTACAGTGCCAATCCACTTGACTGTACCATAAAGAAGGCACCAAAGTGGAATGGGGGGTTTGTTCCGACCCTACTTTAAGACTTACTGAGGCAGGGCAGTTTCACTCCACCATCTGTGCAAAAGGCCCAAGGCTGACCGAGTGTTAGGTTGAGTTATTATTTATTACATTTGATATCTGTTTAGCTAACTGTTTTTTGTGGAGACTAAAACTGAGGTAAAAACAATTAAAATTCTGGAATTTCATTAGTTTTGTGCCTAAAGCTAAGCAACTCCTTTCTCTGTGTATGTTTTTACAGGCTTGACAATTTAAGGGCCAAAACCTGATAATGACCTACTGAGCCTAATTAGAAGTAGAAGTAGTGACATACTGACCCATTTATGCTCCCAAAAAATGATACGCTAACATCCTAAGTCTTGACACCTGCCAGGAATATCAAAGAGAATACAACATGAAAGAATAATTGCACCTAATTTACATGAGGTTATCCGTGCATATCATCTTATGAATATGCACAGGGTTTCTTGCAGCTATGATTTTGAACAGTGTCCTAGTCTGACCCATCAGTCCACAGGTTTTCATCCACCTTCGTGTCACTGCAGCTCATTTCTCTGATTACTTCGACTTCTCATTAAAGTTGTGTTAATCAGTGAAATCAGCTGCTTTAGTGACTGATTGCAAAGACTCACTGACCATGATAGCACAAGCACTTTTTTACATTAGCATTTTGTGGATGAATTAATATGAGCACCTTAAATCCCAAGGCCCTAAATGCTATTTTGTTTCCCCCTCTATGCTGTACTGTTTGCATCAGTTTTATTATTTTATTCCATATTTGCAGATTACTCAAGAATTTGTCATACATGTTGTGGATATGTACTGGAAGATGTAATAAACCTATTTATTGGTTGAAATGGGCTTAAATAATTTTGAATCATTAGTTACTCTTGTGAATTTTTTATTGTATGAAGCAAAAATGAAAGTCACTAGCAGTTTAAGGTGTCACACTGTGCTGCTAGAAAATGCCATCAGTATTTTATAGACCCAAAATAAAAAGATTCATTAGAAAAATAAAGTGATTAAATTCATGTTGCAGTGATTTATTTAGTGCTGCGTGTTGTATTACATAATGTTGGATTTCCAGGATACACATACAACTAAGCAAGACTAAAGTAGGATCCTGGAATTTCCTGTATTTTTTTTATTAAGCTCTAAAAGCATCAACACTTCCCATTGTGCAACTCAGTATCTTTTTTTGTTAGACTCTTCAGCTTTTTCGACAAAGCTCCTGAAGAGACACTGGAGATTGTTCACCTTTTCCATGGGTTTAGTTGTGCTCCTTATAGGGCTTGGTTGGATTTATAACTGTGGGGTGATGTCATATTCTTTTAAATTGGATTATACAGTAACCTGCAATAGGCATTCAACAGAGACTTGTGTAAGAACATGTTGTCTATTCTGTGATGTTAGTTCATACATATGTAATATAAACTCTATTAAAGGCATCAACTTAATTATTTGTTTCAGAAGGTTAATGATTAGCATAAATAACTCTTCTAAAACTGGATTGTATGAAAACTATGTGAAAAAAACAATCATGCAGCAGAGATTCAGGTATGCAGTCAGATATCAGCAATCTAAAACAGAAAGGCAGTCTGTCTGTTCAGGAGTCATAAGCTACAACAGGTCTTTGCTTATTAATTTTTAAGAGAAAATTCTAAGCACGAGAAATCTGGCAAATGCTACAACTTGTGTGCCGTCAATCTGTTCTTACTTCAAAGGGCCAAAAATACTGATGTTTTGTCATGTCCTGTCAGTAAAAGATGCATGACAATATCAGTTGACCGTTTGAAACACTGTGGGCTCTTTTTCCTGCAGGTTCAATGCCAGTTTTTCTGTCAAACACAGTTCTTATGTAATTTTTCTTTGTTGTTCAGTTTTTTTAGTGTACGTCTGCTTTTGCAATTTTTCTGGCAGCAGAAACTTGATTGCAGTGCAGTGTGGGAGAGGTACCAAAACAGTGTTTGTGTAAGAACCTCTTCTGACCCCCTTTTATCCATCCATCCATTTTCTATACTGCTTAGTCTCCGTAGGGGTCATGGGTGTGCTGGAGCCTATCCCAGCTGGCATACAGGCGAGAGGCAGGGTACACCCTGGACAGGTTGCCAGTCTATTGCAGGGCCACATATAGACAAACAACCATTCACACTCTCACCTATGGGCAATTTAGAGTCCCCAGTTAACCTAACTGCATGTCTTTGGACTGTGGGAGGAAGCCAGAGTGCCTGGAGAGAACCCACGCAAACATGGGGAGAACATGCAAACTCCACACAGAAAGACCCTGGCTGACCCTGAGTATTGAACCCAGGACCTTCTTGCTATGAGGTGACAGTGCTAACCACTGTGCCGTCCCCCCTTTTATTGCAGACACTATTGCAATTTTGAAAACACCTTTCAGTTATAACTTACCAGCAACATTGTAGTTATGAGTGTTACCATGTGACCCTGAGTTTGGCAGAATGTTAGAACAGCTGTTCTGTGTGAGGATTGCACTGCTCACAACAACTAGCAGAACACTGGCTATTATATTGATTTAACTACTTGGAAGACTGACTCTTGAAATTAGATTTAATCTTCAGTCTGACCTATTAACCGACTAGTAAACTACCTAAAATAGATTTTGAAAATGCCACAAGGTTGCAACACTGACAGGCATCCGAAATTCACCATGCATCTTGAACGTAGCATGGATGTGGGCAGGGCTGGACCATCTGGACCGTCCAAATCTACTCACAGCTGGCACCAGTTGGATCAGTCAGCTGCAGCATGATCACATTAACAAGCAGTTAACAAAAGATCAAAACACAACACAGAAGGTTCAGAGGCAATTCAGAACTAAGGAGACAATGAGTTGTTTAAGAAAACATAACATTAGTAAATGTGTTGTCTTACTGAAAGTACTTCCATGATTGGTATTGAACATGGGTTTTGGGAGACAGTCTCTCTCCCCTCTTTCCAATACTGTGCACCAATACGAAATCTTTTAGTGGTGTGGCATTTGGACAGCACCAGCTTACTTTCACCACTAGTTGTAACAACCTCTTTTTCAGAATCACTTATTTTGTCATTTAGGTCAACTGCTGACATGTCAGTGCTCAAACAGACCTTAACCTCCAGCAACTTCTGTTTTCAACATTGTAGTAATTTCTGTGAAAGTAAAAGTAACTGCTCTAAACTCCAACTCAGACACGATGCACTCAGTTTTACTTTCTGAATAACTCAACACAGTGGCACAGAAACCCCATTACCTGCTAGTGTTTTTGTTGTGTGATTGCAGAGAGGTGCATACATGCCAGCAAATAAGTACAATGCTCGCATCAGCATAGTAGGCTAGCCTATAGTGAAGGCTTTGAGTGGATTCAGTGCAGAAGCAGTCATAATAGTTATACTAGTAGTAATGGCCTACTAACTAAAACAGTACAAGGATACCTCAGCATGTGGTCAGATGGAACCAGGAATTGACTGTATGAGTATTCCCTTGCTGACATTCACAAACATGCCTTTGCCTCTAAAGTTTGTTACATACATGCATGCAAGCTTCAATGCTTTGTGCCTTGTGTTCATATTTGTGTAAACTTGAAGCACAGTCCTTCTTAAAATAAAACTGTAGCAATGTGACAGCTATATCAATAACACTGTGTTTGATTTTCCTAATAACATCACATTCTGAATAGCAATATGGTGGTGAATAGATGAATACAAACCCACAGCATAATAACTAAGACAGAATCTGCACAAAAGCATTATGTCATTTGCAGTAGTTATGTTTAAATTATTCTAATGTTCAGAGTCACAGAGTTTGGAGATGAAATAGAGGAGGCATATTTTATTTTCATGGTGATGATTTCTTGCTGATATAAAGTGATTGGGGTGTAAGAGCAGAGAGGTGGCTGAAACATGGAGAGGGAAACGAGAGAAACAAATAAAGATGGAAAGGGTGAACAAGCATTAAGAAGTGAATACCAATAAAGACAGAACGAGAGTGTAGGAGAGTACATTAGGCTACTATAGACAAGCGCTGCGTTGATGCAGTGTGAACTTTTTGCAACAACACTGATAGGAAGTGTTGACAGGGATTATAAATGATGGGGTTTATTCAACTGTATGATATATATATATATATATACATACACAAAGAATCTTCCTTTATTTACATAATGCAGTAATGTAATCCATACACCAACCCCGTCTGGCCACACATCAAGTCAATTGTTGGCCATTGGTCCATCAGTGAACATTTCTCAGTCCAAGTATTTGCAGTGTGTCCGCATTGTTAGGATGAGTTTGATTAGTTGATGAGTTTGACTAGGTGGTTGTACATCTTAGCAAATAAGTGCATAAAAAGATAAATGGATTTTGGTTTCATTTACAACTTTTTATCAACCATATTCTTGATTAGAAATGGCTAGAAACTGCATCTGGTAGATGCTTTTGTCCAACATGTAAGTGAGTTACACACACAAGGAGCAATCTGGGGAATAGTATCTTGCCAAGGACCCACAGCATGTGCACCTGAAATCAAATCACTAATCTTTGGGTTAGTGGATGATCTGCTCTACAGCCTGTGCCCAAATATTATTCCAATATTTTGTTTCTTTTCTGGATTTTCATGCGGCTGAGGCTGGAATTATGGCTCTCCAAAGATACCCTGTCAGGTCTATGCACAAAAGGACTAATCAGGGTAGGTAAATAACATACAAAAGCAAAATATGTGACACACACACCTCAAACATGCAGTGTTTACCTAAAAGTCACTTAATCCCAGTGTCTGAATAGTGCTGGAATCCAGGTTCTATTAGTAGTTATTGTTGAAACAGATAAATCTTCCCACACTGTACTGTGCACATCAGTCTAGAAGTATAAATGAAACAGTCACGTGCACACAAACCAAATGACTCTTATGCACATTTGCTCATGGAGCAGGGACAAGATCTTTTAACCTTAAATGTAAACAAGTGCATAGTATTATACTATATCTGGATTTGATCCTACTATAAGAAACAAACATTGAGTCTAAATACAATCATAATCATACAGGTAACAGCCACAGCCTAGCTATTTATCTGGCTATTTAACACTTTCATAGGCAGTTCCCCATATGAATGAATGCATATGATGCTATCATATTTGCAAGGCATGGCCTTTAGTAGAAACCAGTGAAGATTTTTGGAGAAGCCTTTCTACTCTACATCTGTAGTATGCATATATAAAACAGTAGAGTAGAAGGAATAAATCATCTTAGAGCAACTTGTCTTGGTCAGAATTCACTGAAAGACTGGCCATCTGCATAGTGTAAAATGTGGCTTGTTTAGCCCAGCATGAAGAGAAGAAAGACCAGGCAACAGCAGGAATAAATAAGAGACTGAAGAAGAGTGTTTTGCTGATGGTGCATGTGTAATGCTCCGTCAAGGTTAGGATTCATTAAGAGGATACAGCCAAGATATGTGGTCACAGTATAGTTGGTACCAGTGCTACAAGTGTGGGTGTTTTTATGGGTATATGTGGTCACCTGCTTTATCATGTAGGTTTTTACTCTGAAGAACCATCACCTCTTTCTTTTTTGTTTTTGCACATGAAAATGAATCAGAGAAGAAGTAGACAAAATCGTTTTCAATCCTGAATCTCGTGACTTTATCATATACAGAAATTAAAGCAACAGTGCGATGGCAGATTAAACATATATGACTCAGTCCAAAATTCATATTAAAATAAATTCAAAATCTGTGTTACTTCACACAACATGGGCGTTAATGGGAAACATCTCCAGCTAGGTCAGAAAGCTCATTAGCATGCTTGGAAACATCACTACTGGTAAAAAGTTCACAGCTGCAGTCAAAGATGTCATTGCTGCATGATAGCAGAACAATGCATTCTCTAATTTTGTTTTTATCTCTGGCTGGATTATGTCATGATGCAATTTACTAGTGCTACATTTGCTATAGTGTCAGGAAGTTAAATTATTACAGGTACCAGAACCTGTAAAATATTAGTATTTTGAATGTTATAGTGCAGGACACAGAGGTCCATAGTTAGGTCTTTTATGACTTAACCTTTTTACACCACCACAATGGATTTTAAATAAAACAATTATGTGATTTAAGTGTAGACTTTTCAGCTTTATTTTAGGAGGTTGCAGAAAAATATGGAATTTACCATTAAGGAATTACAGCCATTTTAAGCAGAGTACCTCTATTTTTAGGGGTTCAGTAGTATTTGTTTTTAGTATTTAGTATATATAACTATACATTTTTATATTTGGATAAAAATCCTTTACAGGCAATGACATCTTAAAATCTAGGGCCCACTCACATTACAAAATTGTGAGATTTGGCTCTGGAGATGCTTTGTCAGACCTTCACTGCAGCTACCTTTTGTTGCTTGTTTGTGGGTCTTTACTGAAAAGCATTCTGTCTAGCTGCACTACTTGAGCAACTTCTGTGGCTTGCAGACACCGCCTCATGCTACCTCTAGTGGTGAGGACTGGCAAAATGAATAAATGACCAAAAATTAACCAGAAAGAATGAGGACAGGGAAATGGTCTGTGGCCACCACCTGCAGAATCATTCCTTTAAAGGGATTGTCTTGCTATTTGCCTCTAATTTCTACCTGTTGTCTGTTCCATTTGCACAACAGCAGGTGAAATTGATTCACAATCAGTATTGTTTCTTAACTGGACAGGTTGCTACCCAGAAGTGTGATGGACTTGAACTTACGTTAGAATGATTATGTGATCCCTTTATTTTTTTGAGCAGTGTATTTTGAGCCAAAAGTCTAAACGGGGGAGAACGGAGTGGTTGGACGGGACAGCAGCATGCAGGACATTTTGACAAGAGACAGAAGTTGAGTCCGGTTTCTTTTTTTTTTCCATATTTAACCTAACCCTGAGGTTTATGCGCCTAACCCTAACCCAGTTGACTTTGGGACTAAACTCAACTGAACCATAATGTTTCCACAACTCTAACCAAGCGTTTATGATTGATCGCTGCACACAGCTGCCATCAGGTACCAGCTGTACTCGTTGTCCTTGTACTCGTGCACTGAACAGAGTCTGCAGCCAACGCATACACTTTATGCTTTATTCTTGTGTGCAGTAGAGGACAGAATAACACATTCCTGCTGTACTGCTGAAAGCGAACTAAACTTGCCAAGTGCTCAAGAGCTTTAGTACCATTTCAAGTTAAACTGCTTATATGGCTTATATAGTTTGGTAACGCAGAATACAGGGTGAAAGCTTTTGTCAGTATCACAATTTATATCAAAAGCATACAGCAGTACGCACCATTGTGAAGTTCATTCATATCACATAAGTGGCTATAAAGCTTTTTTATGTCAAGCCAGACCATAATCCTTCTCTAACCTTAACCAAGTGCTGCGAGTGCCTAAACTTAGCCATAAAAGTGTGAATGCTGTATATTTTAGTGGGAAACAAGTAAACTGTCTGAGAACAATTTACTGTTTAATATCAACTGATTTGTGTTAATTATCAACATATTCTCATTATCCATTATTCTAACTGCTTTTCCTATTGGGTGAGAGGCAGGGTACACCCTTAACAGGTCGTCAGTCTATTACAGGGCTGACATATAGGAACAGCTATTCACACTCACTGCATGTGGACAAGCCCTCAGTGCTGGTAAATATGGCAGAAATGTCATGACAAATCATAACATCACTGCTGCTTATAGAAACGCCATCATCATCTATGGAAATGTATTCACTGAAGTTAAGAATTGTACCACATTTGGCAGAGGAGTAATCGATCAATTTTATTTGCATGGCACTTGGAAAAAAACGCTTTAAAATGTAAAACAGTGACAGTGTAAAACAGAGTACACAATGACAGAAGACCAAAGGCATAATGAAAGACTGGGGATAAGATGATATCATGAAAAGAACAAAACATCTAAAACACATAAAAACCTAAGACTGAGAGGCAGTCAGCTGTATAACAAAGAGCAATCACTCTTTGTAATAAGATGCTTTCAGAGGGCCTGCTTAAATGGATCAGAAAAATTAGGATCAAGTTCTTAAAAATCTAAAAATCTGATTAATTTCCATTGGATTAAATCCTAACCTACTTTGATATAAATGCTAATGTCAACATGCCAACATAGTGACAAGTAAGTGCTATTATGCTGCTGCTTAGCCGCTAGCTAACTTTAAGATTGATTGCAGCAAAGTATGTTATTGTGTAGTGTGTAATAGAGACAGTTGTGGCTTATGTTGACATTGATAGACTCAAGAACAAAGCCTAAAGCTTCTGAAATGTTCTGTGATGTTCTACTTTCATCTTTAATTCCGCTTATGAAGACATCCCCATCACAGATTAATTTGGTCCAACTGTGATTTGTGGTCACAACCTTATCCAAGACTGAGTGTATCAAGACCAAGATCAAGAGGTCTTGATCTTGACCAAGATAATGAGAGCATGTCAGGATTAGAAGACCAAACACGTTGCCATTTTTTGGCATAGGCCTTATAAGCAGGGAAGCCACCAGCTGGCAGAACTTCTTCTGATTTCTTTAGATTGGTAAAAAACACCTGAAACAATCACATAATTTTTTTAAGTTGTGGTCCGAACACAGTGCCTGTACTGACCTCTGTCAACATTAAAACCACCAAATTGCTTTAATGTTGTTGCTGATAGGGGCGAGTTAACTAAATTAGGTAGTTTACACACCTAGTTATTGGCAAATGGTTAAATGAAAAATGCAGAAGTGTGCATGCATTTTTAACTGGAATCCAGAAGAATGGGTTTTTTTGCTGAGACAACTGGTCCCATGGTCCCAAGTCTCATAAGACATCTAGTTGATAAATTCCACTTTGCCCTTGTGATGGCATTACATGAGAGGTCCTGGGATCATCAAAGTTATTACATGAACACCAAGCTCTGTGGAGTTGTTAATGTCTGCCAGACGGACACATTTTTGACCAAGATGTGACCTAATACACTCTAGTTGCATGCAAACAGTCTGCTGTTGACTGCTGTCATATAGCTGTATAACATTTAGTTTTAGCAATGTCACACTGTTCCCAAATTACTATTTCTTCCATAGTGTAGAACATGCCAGTGAATACAGCAGAGGTTAAAGGAAGCGCGCAGTCAGGTTTTTCATTATCCAGGTGCAAACACATTGGATCATAATGACGTATAAATGTTAATGTGTCCTACAGTTCTGTAGATAAAGTACAAGAACATTGATTCATCAAATATACTTTCCTCATATTTTTTCTTTTTTTGTGATTTGTCTTTTCTGTTGTACAGGTTACACAGTAAATCTTGATTTAAACTGCAAAGTTGCATTGCTTTTAATACAGCAGAAAGCCAATTCCTATGTTGATGAATAAAGGAATCAAAATGTAACATCCAGCACCCTGGTGCTTCATACAGCACTTTGAATAATAGTGAGCCTGCGTAAGATGAACAAAAGAACTCGATAAACAAGTGCAGCGCACACTATAATTGAATTCTGCAATGTATAGCTTCTATGTGCATTTACATTATGTTGCCTTGGAGGCATAGCATAACTGCAGAGAGGCTGATGGATGCTTCTGTACCACTGTGGAGATGTGCAGAGCCAGCACAGGAACACAACTACAATATAGCTCAGAATTCATGTAAGGTTGAAAGCAATAGCAGAATAACAAACAAAGCCTGAGAAGGGGAAATAACTGCCACTGGCTTCACATAAAGGATCTGTGTTATTCCTATCATGATGTTATAATAACAATCTGAGTTGATACTGAATGTCTTACTTGGATTTTTAACAACTGAGTCTATGGAGTTGGTGCAGTCTATAGATACTGACATGCTCCTTGCAAGGAAATAATACAGTGAGTGAGTGAATAGTAATTATTGAAACTAACCTACATGAACTGTATAACATCTGATTTGGATTTAGGCCACTAGGCAGACAGCAGACAATATTTAGTGAGGAAATTCAACTTTGCAACAGAAGAACAAAGGATTTTGAAAAGTGATGGGGTCCTGTCCCATGATCCTTGTGCTGCAGTACAGTATTTTATGAGTTTGCATATCATATTTTCCATAGCTATAAGGGTTCGCGTGACAGCTTCCTTAAGCTGCTTCTTCTGAAGTCCACCAACAGTTCTTTGGTTTTACTGATGTTAAGCTTTAAGCTGTTGCTGCTGCACTTAACAAAGCTCTCTATCAGGTGTCTGTACTCTTCATCCTTATCATGATTGATACAGTCAATGTCATCGGAGAACTTTTGTAGTGTGGATTTAGTATAGATTTAGATTTATATAGAGTTAGTATATACAGTAGATATATACAAATGGACAAAGTTAGTTATAAAGATAAAAAAGCCATGATACTGACGATTTGCTCACTGCTCCCATTTCTCTGTCTCTTTACCACTCACTGTGTTGCACTTACACACACACACACAGACTTACTGTAGATAAATAAACAATTTCAACAAAAACAGTTTAATTGCTTTTTACAAACCAGTACCTGGAGTTTCACACTGTGACAAGTTTGAGTGCAGTTAATTGTATTTTTGTCTCTGAATGTGTTAGTGTGCAGCTCTGTGTGAATTTGAGCCAGGAGGATAAAGGCAGAGCTGTACTATCCCTTGTGAGTGTTTGATACCTGCCTTATTTGCATGGCTCAGACTTTGCTTGTATGTAAATTGTCTGAGGAAAGAAGGGAGCAGTTAAAGCCCATCACTGTACCTGCCAACTGCTCTCTCCTCAGCCAAAACTATTCTGACACTATTCAACTCTATTCATTCTATTCACATGAACATTACTTTAAATTCAGCATCAAATGGAAACAAGAGAAAATAAAATGTAAGAATTTTATTAATAGTTCTGTTCTATATTAATAATTAACGTGTATTGGAAAATAACTCTTTTTAATGTTGTTGTTGGACAAGAAGGGCCTTGATCAGGGAGATGACCAGTTTCTGCAAAAATATCCAATCTTCTTGTTCAACATCCAGATTTGTGACTCAGCCATTATAACAGTTTTTTTATGGTTGGATTCAGGCACTCACAGAATTTGCTTAAGATTAGGAAAAGATAGTGAACAAACTCAACCTTACCCAGGACTCTGGACTTGAATCGAGATCTGTGGTTTGTCAGTTCTGACATTATATATCCATCTAGTTTATTTGCAATGGAACGTGACAGTGGCACAATTTTAGTATTGAGCATGGGTCTCATAGACATCAACAAATGCTGGGTTTATTCCTTGGTCATCCAGCTGATGGACCTTGCTGCAGCAGCTGAATGTGATTTTCAGGAAACAAGGTTGACATTGAAGTGGCTATGTCCAACCCAAAGCCCAAACTCACTTGCATGTGACTGTAAGCCCACTTGCATTCACAGTGCCCTAATGTGACTATTGGCTGATTATCCAGCATTAGGATATCTTAGCCCACTCCTTGCCACTATTTTGAAAATTAGTGTGAGTTGCTATTGTCAGGAAATCTGAATGTGAATGAACACAAAAGATGCATGGGCAGTGGATTTTGATTTTGGTATATAAACTATAGAAAAAAATATCAGCATCTCTTACTAGTTAGTAGTTAAGAAAGACGTGCTGCAGCCTTTCAAAGAAAAGGATGGTGATAGGAAGGCAGTCGTCAGACTTTTTATGTCTCTATGCTGAAACCTTGATGGGATTTTGAAAATGCATGAATATACAATGTTTTCCCACTTATCTCTGATGGAAGCTGCCTTGCTGCCAAGGTTTTGACACACACCACAATTTCTTCTCATGTAGCAAGATTTACAATACAGTATATACCAATCTGAATTCATAAAGAGGTGGTCAGGATGGATGGTAAGTATACAAACTGCAAGACCTTAGCACCAGAGAGCAGGGTTTGTATCCTGAGGCCAGTGTGTGGTTAGAGTCGGGAAACAACAGAACTTTTGTCAAGGTTAGGGAAAGATTGTGGGGTTCACTGAAATATTAATGAACACATCCTTCCTGGTGGTTTAAGTGCTTTTTGAATGTTTCTATGTTGAATAAAGATTGTGTTTAAAGAAATCACACAATCTGACTAGTGAGCTGTTGCAACCAGTTTGCTGCAGATTATCAGCAGATTTCTATGAGACAAACCAACCTAGAATTGTCCCAATGGCTAATTAGAGGCGAAGAAAGAGTACAACTAGCATGCACAAAGTACCACATCCATTTTCTGATAAAATAAGACTTATTAGTGTTTAAGAATAATTACCTGCTACAAACCAGGCTAATCTACAGTTCACATCACAGATCTGGATACCTAATAATTGAAAAATTCTCTTTATGTATTAGAAAATTAGCAATTTGGGTGAACTGACCTTTTAATCACATTCAGAGGTTGAGAGATTCATTTCTCATTGATTTTAAAATTTTAAATAGTAAGTAGTAATATGTTTTATTTATTTATTTGTTTTTATTTTGGGTTGTAACAAATTGTCTTATATTCAGCAGTACTGTAGGTTGGATGGTTCATGGAAACATGGTCAAGCAGTATGAAGCGCCTACAGTCAGCCTCAGAGCTGGATAAGAAGTCACCAGTGACTCCCTGTCTGTGATATTAGTTTAATCGACTTCACGTTGGCTTTCACTGGAACACTTGTGCCTCTTTTCTCAAGTCTTTGAAGGATTTTTTTTACCCAGCCAAGACCATGACCTAGAAAAAAAGCTGTTTAATGTATGTTTTGATGTCCTCGGGTTTGACATCTTAATTCCAGGAGATGTTGGGAAGTATTCATCTCTGCAGTGGGCATTTCATTGCTCATGGGATGCATTTGTAACTGCTAACATGGTCTGATTCATCAGTATTGGTTTTTGTAAGACATGCATTTTGCTACATGCTAGCACTTCAGGGAAAGTCTTTCTAGGGACTGAAAATATAGTCTGATTTACAGTGGAAGCTACTGTGCATCAGAAGTCTGTCTATCTCAATTTTTCACTACATGCCACCAAATTGATTCCACCTACACAAGAGGCTTTACATTTGCTTTTAGTGTGTTTGTGTGTATGTATTTGATTTGTATTTTGTGCATTTGCCTCACAGTAAAGATTTGGATGACATTCCACAAAGGTCCTGGATCAGACTCAAGCAAAGAATGTCATCTTTTTATATGGTACATGCTTAAGCCCACTGGGTCTGGCACAACAGCCAACATTTGGCTGTTCCTAACAGGAGGTCTTTCCACACACAGATGTTTACATTTGCAGCAGTAAGTCACATGGATTGATTAACTGCCTTAACCAATGCCCTTTAGTAGTGCTTCAAATCCAAGAGCATCTTGGTTAATGTTTCCAGACCCAGATTGTCTTTGCACAAGGTTGTGAAAGGTTGATTCCAGTAAAGCAGATGTACAGGTCATGTGTAGTACAGAGCAAAAGCTGCAACCCTGCAGGGAGAAAATGAACATGTTTATCTCATGATTTACACTAGTGGTGGTATAATACCATTGAGTTTTTTCAAAGCAAGACAGACCTGGGTTCAAATTCACAGCTCGGCCAGGTACCGTTCTCTGCAGAGTTTTCATGTTCTTCAATTTGTGCGTTTTTTTTTTCCCCACTGTCCACTGTAATTCAGAATTGTCAATAGGTGTGAATGGTTATTTTGTCTCCATGTATCAGCCCTGTGATAGACTCGTGACCTGTCCAACATATAGCCCTCCTCTCACCCAATGACAGCTGGGATTTGCTCTGGCACCCCCTTGACCTTTGCCAATAAAATCAGTTAACAGATGGAACATGATTGTGAAAGGTCTGTATTATCTATATAACTGTATGGACATTGTTGTAGTTATTAAATAAAGCAATATATTAACCATTTAGAAAACCATTTAAATGTTTTGATCACTTTAACATGTCATACCATATTCTCTTTCTCTACTTTTACCATGCATATGTGCATGTTTGAAAGACAGGAGTGTTTTGTTTAAGGTCAAATGTTACCGAACAATCTTCAACTGGGCTATGGTGCAGTGGTGACATGTGTCATATTCTATTTGTTATCATAATGTCAGGATAAAGGAGCATCAAGGCAGTCATAAAGGTCAATAGTTCACAATCTAGTTTGAATTTAAATTTGAGAAGCCACAAACTGTAAAAAACTGAAATACAGACATTACCACAAATATCAATTATCCCCACTGAGCAGTCTGACATGACATAGCATGCTATGGCATTATGTGAAATTATCTATTATCTACTTTGGTTCAGTAATCTAGACATTTGGAGGTACAGTAGATACAGTTTAGATCAATATGTTTATACAGTGATCACGTTTTTTGTTATTTTGGCTCTGTACACTATGACAATGGCTATGAAATGAAACAATCATGATGTGCTTAATGTGTAGCCCATCAGTTTTAATTTGGATGTGATATGTGACAAGGATTATGTACCTTTGTGACAGCTTGAGACACACAATCTACTACAATATTAACCCAAGTATGTCAATATTATACCTAGGACTCCAGCACATAATGATTCCAGTGTGAGACACTATGTGCTGTAATAAAGACAGTTCTAGGAAACTGAAAGTTGACTTCATTCTCCTTACTTTGAAATGTTTCATTACTCAGCCAGGTAGCTTCTTCAATGTGAGAAAGATATATCCGGGCCCCATAACTAACTTTCCTCAGACTAAAGAAGCTACGTGAATGTGTAGTTAAATGTTTGAAACAAAAAAGTTCAGCTAATGTGACACCGTCTCAGGAAATATCTAAAATATCTATTAGCACAGCCGCTATGATGCACATGGCATCAAATAGTGACGCCAAAGAGTACCTCTAGCATTGGTGTGATGACAGAAGACTTACAAAGAGAATAAGTTGGTATTTCCTACTCATTTCTACATAGTGTAATAGAATGCATGGAAAATGTTGCAACCCAGACAGGCAGGAATAATTTCTAGTTTAATTTTAAAACCATTAGAAGAAATCTGTGAATAGAAAAAAATTCCACATGTATGCTCAAGACTGAACAGTCTAATTCAAAGGGGAAACAGCTTCATTTTTTGAATGTCATTCCAAATAATTTTACGCAGTAGCTACTTCATACTAATCCAGATTGTCTTAGGAATTTTTGGCACCACCCCATGAATGGGTTTGAAAGCAGAGAATGGAAAATAAAAGAAATTTAAATAGCAAGCCCCTTTAATGTCATGTTCAACAACCTGAGCCAAGTCTGTTTTAATGTGTTTTCAGTGAGTTCCCACAATGCAGCAATGCAGACACACGCTGAATACCCTCCACTGGATCAGACGAGCTTTGTGTGTGCATCTGGGGATAGATTTAAGAGTTTGTAGTCAGTGTCTGGTCTGTTTTCAGCTATATTCCCATCTCTGACTGTGTTTTGTGTAAGAACGTCACAAGTCTGTCTCTGTTCCTTGTGTTCCTGGTGCTTTGCTCAAGACATCGCATCCTACTTTTCTCCTTATGTAACAACCAACATCCATCATTTCTTACACTGCTTTGCTAAGACATGACAAGACAGACAAATGTCATCGTTGTGTGAGCTGATGAGAAGGGGTTGTGTTTGCTGCCGAGATGTGCCAAGACAGTCAGACATCAACTAAAAGGTTACGCGGCCAATCAGCCTCAAACGTGGCTGAGAGCTGCCGCGACAACAAATCAGTAGTGTTGATGAGGGCGGGTGGGAAGGAGGCTCAACGGGGAGCAAGCGTGTGTGTCATCTGCCATCAGGACAGATGTCTCTGGCGCCTGTCATTTTGATGTAGGCCTAAATCAAACTGTTTTCCTTGATGGCTGGTGACGATAGTTTGACATGTTCTAACTAAATGCTTCGCTGCTAGTGGGCAGGCACACCCTCTACTGCTGGCTGTGGTTATAAGGCGGCTGGGGTTTTTTCTGTATAAGAAAGTAGGTTCGGAAGTTTCAACAGCCATTAGTCTTTTTTTTTTTTTTTCGGTTCAAAAGCATTTGGAATTTCCCAGGCGTACTTTCTGCCCTCACACGCTCACAGAGCATAAATAAACAAAAAGTTGGTACAGTCGTTTTGCACAGCTCAGTGCAAATTACAGTGGAAACTCATTTATCTGGAGCTACTGGGAATAGACGCTGTTAAGATGGCTGAGACTTGTTCACTCATTCTAAAGCTCACATATGAGGTGGATACCAGTTGATAACAGTTTTACTATGTGTTGCATAGTCTGGCCTATGCGATTGCATGATCAAAAGTCAAGACATAAACAGTCTCCACAGGCAACATACAATTCAAACATATGCTTGCTGTATGAGTAAATTGTCTTGTTACAGAGGTCAACTATGTTGTACATGAACAAGCATCATGTGAAATATGTTTCACACATCTGTAATTGTCCTGTTTATCCTAAGTGATTAGAGTGTATTTGCATAAGGTTGGCTGTATGACATTCAGATAAATGAGCATCTGCTTTTTCTATTTATTCATTATTAGGACCTATACGTATAAGGCATTAATCAACAATTCCCTTAACCTGCATGCATCCACTTACTGCTCCACTCTCTCTCCTGTGTTCCTCGTGTCCATGGACTCTGTGCCTGGGTAATTACCAGAGCTTGTAATAAACTGGGGACTGAGACATTAATGTAGTTTAGGTGGTGGAATGTGCCGAGGCGAGCCATTCGCTTTCAATTATAGCTGCGTGCATGTGCTCGACACGACTCGACACGCACTCACACACTCACATGCATGCATATAGCACACACATCGCTGGAGTGTGAAGCTTACAGGTAATTACTTTGCCACGGTGCTGTCTTCCACATAACAGTGTCCCTCTGATCAATACAGGTGTTAGCAGCCAGCAGTAGCAGCTCTATATGGTGAAGCAAACTTTCCCGAGGGAATTCTGTTAAAGGTATGGATCAGTGTTTGAGAGCCTTCATGGAAAGAAAAAAGTCATTACAAAGTATCCTTCTTAACAAGTTCTTTAATGTAGTATTGATGTTTTTTCTTTTTTTGTAGTGGGTGGTGATTCAGACAGTAGTAATAGAAAGACATGATCTTATGGTTACCAATGGAATTTTAATATTTCAAGAAATGTATAGAATACCATCCTCAATTGCCAATTAATAATGTCCATCAAACAAAGGCAGCCAATCATTGTTTGTTTATTCAACATGGACTCAAAACTCATTCACGTCTGTGTTGTTCCTCAAGCCATAGATTCACTTGAGCACTGACTAATAATTGTGTTTTTAATGACTTTCATGACTCTGAAATTGCAAATATCCTTTGCTGTTTTCTGTGCTTACTGCACATCTATATACTATATTTTCAATCATTTTTGTATTTATATATTTAAGTATTTATGCACTTCGATTTGTGAGATCTGCAAATGAATGAAACCTTATTATGTGTTTTTGCCAGAATTTACAATGGTGCCAAATCATAGGTCGCTAAAATGCCACCCTAACCCTGAGTGTCTGCCATAAAACCTCCCTTCACAATAACACATTCTTTTTCTAACCCTAACCAAAGTGCTTTTCTTGTCTAAACCAAGCTTCATACAGGATTATTAAATATAGCACTTCATTCATTTAAAAGTATATATAATATATTGCATCACAATTTAATTATTATAAGATTACTCAACATTCTGTACACAGACGTAATTGAGGTTGCAGTTTAGTTGCATAGGAATGTATTTTTCATGAGACAGTGTTTACAAGCCTGATAATATTTAGTTTTAGTCAGGCATTGATTCAGCAGTAAGATCATTTTAGAGGCTGTAGTTTGTGTGGGTGATATTTTTGCTGTTTTTATTTTGTCTATCCACATTGATAAAAACTGAGTGACATTATTTTGCAGTAACTTCTGGAACACACAGTTATAGCTTTCAGAAGGTGAAGTAAGGTGTACTCCAGGCATCATCACTCTATACCCTGTTTCATTATCCTGTCTGCTGAAGCAATAGTTTGTGACTGATGCACGAAGAATCCTTCATCCATTGTCTAACCATCATTCACACAAGCTAAACCTTTGTCTCGGATTATTCCACGGGAAGCTGTTTAGGAGGTTGTGAATTGTAGAATGATTATATGAATTCACACAGAGACACACTTTACTTAATTATCTACTATTCTACATGTAATACAATAAACAAAATAAATAATGGCAGAAATATTGCTTACTTGTACTTAATAATATACATGCAAAGTTCCTCTGTTGCCAATGAATCTTTATTTATGTAATGAGATTATAGGCATATAACTGGTGAAAGAAGTGATGCTAAATTGATGATAAAGTGATGATAAACAAGGACAAACAAATGTAATATACATTAAGTAGTGCACAAAGTGGGGATTAGCCAGCTTCCATCTTAAATACAACAATCAAGAAGCTTTTTTTTTTTTTTTGCTGTACTAGTTAATTTATTAGGACAGGCACTGAAGAATGTCAGGCATCATTAGTCTAACTTGAGCCTTATATCAAATGGAAACCTCTAAAATGCACCTTAAAAAGTTTATTGAGCTCATAGCTCTTCACAGGCTAACATTTCACACTGGTGAGTTGTAAATGACCTCAGCCAAGTGCTGTTACTGTATGCTGTAGCTTTGAGGTGCATAGCTCTTGCATCTTTAAAAGAAGGATTCTAGAGCAGACTTGGATTAAAAATACAGAAAAAGATCAGACAAAAAATCATCTGATCATCTGATGCAGCACTCCATCACTCTTCTTCTTGAACAAATAGCTCTTACATAACCTAAAGGTGTTTTGGGGTCATTGTCCCGATGGAAAACAAATTATGGTCCCACTAAGTGTAAACCAGATGGGCCATCACACCTCTTTTTCCATGCTTCACGGTACGCCTTACAAAGACACAGCAGTCTTTAAGATGTATTAAAAATCTAAAAATGTGGATTTATGAGATCGAAAGACAGTTTTCCACTACCCTAATGTTGTTAGTCACCTTACACACCTTTAATGTGGCCTCTCGTTCCCTCTCTCTCTTTCCAGCAAATAATCAGACACTGCAGTGCAGAAATGAAGACTTAGGTATA
>OMLM01021093.1:45383-64028 GCA_900302695.1 Helostoma temminkii | reverse complement strand
GGTATAGAAGCACAGATGCCATCACAAGAAGAAGGCATCTTTGACATTAATTTTACAGATATAGATTAAATATATTAAAAGATATAAAATATGGCAGAATACTTTTGTTTGAAAGGTTTCATGAACTTGCATGTTTTTACTGTGGTTTCTGTGTTTAGTAACTGGTTCAGCTACTGAATAAAAAATCCCTATACTGTATATTATACAATACTGTTGTTGCAACATTACACAGCAAGTGTGGTATGAATATGGGCAATAATGGTATTTTAGTCTAGAGTAAACAAGATGATCTCAGGAGATAAATGATCAATGTATGTTGGATATTTCAGCCTTTTCATGAACTCTAAAGCACAGAAGGAGGGCTGGATGTAGAGGGAGGCAAACAGCATAGCAAGAGCTCACTATGTCTTTTTCACTGTCTCTTCTTAAAACTTGAAAGAGATGGAAGAGGGAGGCAGAGAAGAGTGGAATTTGAATGGAGAGAAAGGAAGAAGAGGAACAGAACCAGGAGAGAGAAGGCAAGGGAGACACAGACATAAATGGGCCTCAGGAGGGTATCTGAGAGTGACAGGCTGCTGCCACGACTGTACTGTGCTGTGGGTAAACTGTCAAAACATTGACTGGTCCACCTAGCAGCCCTCCCCTTCCTCTTTCTTTTCTATGTTTTATTCTTGCTCTTTGTTACTGCTCTCCCCCCCAAAAAAATCTTCCAACACTCAACCAGCTGCCAGACTTGGATAAAAAATATGACAAATGCTGCTCTAGATAAAAACTGTTTTTATTTATTTTCTTCACTTTTTCATGTTTTCTGGTTGTTTATGGTTAATATGACATTATCTGACAGATATCTAGAACACACCAATCAGCCACAAAATTAAAAAACTGCCTGCCTGTTGTGTAGGACCCCTCTGCTGACACAATAGCTCCCACCAAAGTCAGCATTAAATCTTTCAGCAGTTTATGTGGGATTGGATCAAATGGACTACCCCTAGCTACATGCTTTAATGAGCCTTGCATGCCAGTGATCCTCTCCTGTGCCCAGTTCAGCCTTTCTCCTTCCTTAGATCACTTTCAGTAGGTACTGATCAATGCATCGCTCCTTAGACCCGCCATTTTGGACATGCTATGTTTAACCTGTCTAGCCATAAAAAACATGGCTCTTCTGAAAGTCTACCTGCTTCCATGCCATGAACTTAACTTTCTGCCTAATATATCCCACTATTGACTGTTGACTTTGTAACAAAATAAATGTTATTCAGTTCATGGCATGTAGATGGTATTAATACTGGTTCGCCACTATAAGCACTTTAGTGCCAAACTACCTGCTGATTTTGTAAGCTTTAGCAGCCGTGGTGCAAGCAAATTAAAACACTTACTGCAATTGTTTTACTTTTCAATCTTACAAGTACATGTTTAAAAAATAAACTCAGGCACAGCATGAACAAGTAAGACATCTTGCTGTATTCTTTGTAGTTGTTTTAAAACATTATATGCCATATGCAGCTGGAGTCAGACATTTTGAATTATTAGTATTGCAGAATTTGTGGAAGAATGTGGATGATTTCTTCTTGTCTCAGTCATTTACAGCTGATGATATTTGAATCAGGTTACTGGCCACAGTGTGAATGGATGTTGCATGTGCTGTTACAATACACAGTATGACAGATATACTGTAACTGAAATAAGGATAAAATTCAAAACTGGTACTCTAATTTGTATGTAAATGGACATGTTATGTTTTATTAGTTTACATGTTTTCAGTTGATATTTGGCCAGAGAATGTGATGCTTTGTTAAATAATTCCCAGCAAAGCTAATATAAATTTAGAAGAGGTACTGTCAGTGCTAACTAGCAAGAAATCATTTAACATACAACAGTGACACAGGGAGTGGTTCATAAAATAGAGGGGAGTAACATTTGCGTTATTATCATCAGTATTATAGTACGTTACAATACAGCTTGAACTGAATTCCACTACGTGAAATTATTCAAATGGTGTTTTATTTGAACAGGCCTACTACTTCCTGTGATTAAGTCAACTGTGAACAGAGCTTGATTTGGAAGCATCTCAGGCCAAACTTCATTAGGTTAACTGAATGTACTGAACTTAATGGATAAGGCCTCGGAGCTTTTAGATGAGTGATGTTACCCAGTGGACTACACCGGTATGGTCTGATGTGGTGAGGCTGAGGCCATTGTCGGTGAGTGGCGCCTGTCATGCTATTAGAATCAATCATCAGGTGGCACGAAAGACAAGATGGATGAAACTGATAAGCAGTGGAGGACACTGAATGGTTAAATATCAAGTTAGGCTGAGTTACTTAACCTTAAGTTATTAATGGGCAATGTTGCTATATACATATACATCTAGGTAAAAGTGGTTTGTATGTGTGTGAGCCTGTGTTTATTTGCCAAGTTACACAAATGTGTGTGTGTGTGTGTGTGTGTGTGTGTGTGTGTGTGTGTGTGTGTGTGTGTGTGTCATACTGACTGATAGCCATGGCCCTTCAGCCCAGTGTGTGTTGCCCTGGGAGACCCAGCAATAAACACACACTCATCCTTCGGCCATGAATCTCTGCCAGCCACCTCATCTAGCAGCTCTCCACCCACAGCCTCACAAACATACTGTTAGGATGCTGCAAATTTCCACAGCAGGAGCCATGCTACAGTAGCTCCACAGCCATCCTCTGGGCACTGTAGTGCTCCACCCATCCATCCAGTGACCGCCTCCTGAAGGTCCTTAGTTATGACTTCCAAATAAAACAGTGTCATATTCATAGCAGTCTCAAAAACAAGCAAAAACAAGCCTAGAGCCAATTCTGCTGTATTTTGCCTGTGTATACAGATATGAGAGAAACCAGCTTTTTCAGTTAATGGTGAATGTGTAACTGAGATCAAGCATTTAGCCTCCAAATGACTGTAGCATCAACAATGATATACAATAAACACAGTCCTGTCCTTAGCAAATAAGTTAAGATAGTTAAACTGGTGCACCAAAATCTTTAAGTAATGTTAAGAAGAGATGTCCCAAGCTGATCTGAAGGATTGGCACTGGCACCGATCTGGGCATAAGTATGGGCTTAAATATTTTGCTTTAAATTGCAAGTTACATTGTATTTAAAAAAAGAAAATCAGTCTTTTGTTCCCCTGAACAATTTTAACATCCAAGAGGTGTTTAAATCTCAATTGGGTTTCGACAATTAAGACCAGCTTTAAAACCCTGATTTCTTTAACATGGAACACGTGTCAGGCAGATGAAGGTAAGATGTCAGGGGGAGGTTAATTATGCTCAGGTCTGTAGGTCCGTGCACTCAGAGGTTGCCTGGTCATCTATGAGTCACAGTCAGTTTCAGCTGCTGTCGTTATCAGTTTTTAATGAGAGTCACATAGTGACATTTTATCCTGTGGGGCTCTGCAGTTAGAACTGAATTTTTTAAAGCTTCCCTTTCAGTATTTTCATTTTTGCAACTTCTTTTTCTTTAATTTTCCTTTCATGTCTTTTTCCTTACTTTGTCTTTTCTTACCTTTCCTGTCACTTCTTTTCCTTCCCTTTCCTCAGCTTCTTTCCTTTTATAGTTCATAATGTCAAGTACTTAGTTCAACAACATGGAGACATGGAGACTTATTTCCTTACTGTATTTGATTTCCAAACTACTCAGATCTCAGTGTGGGTGATATTTAGCAGGTTTGTAGCAGCTGAGCAGAAATTGATAGTGGGTGTTACTGTTGTGTGAATATGAGCTACAGAGAAATGGCATAAAATCTTGGCTTTAAAAGATTAAAGAGCTGCATTGCTATCAGTCTTCCCAATGCCCGCAGAGTGACATCAAAAAGTATTTGCATATCAGTGTGCACGTGTGTGCAGGTTTCATCATAACGCCTAATGTTTTCTATGACCCGGGGGTGACACATTGACTTCAAACATAGCCAGGTGAGCAGTGATTACAGTTGCATCAGTGGGAGGCACAGTGGAGGGTTAAGTGCTCCACTGGATGGGAGTGCATGTGCCACAGCAGAAGCACGGTTCTTCATCTGTGTGACGCAAATTCCATTTGATTTAGATGAAGTCAGGAAACTGTCTGAGCTTACGAAAAGGACTGTGCGAAACTGTAGATGGAAGTTATTATCAAGTGAATTTTATTTTTTTGCAAAGTAAACTGCGGTGTCTGTTGTCAGTTGTCACTGTCTTGATAATGCCAGCCTGTAGTGGTGTCAAGTAGCACACACGTTCCCTTGAAAATAAAGAAGACTGGATTTCATTAACCTGGTGTGAAACATTGTTAGACTTCTGAAGCCTTACTCTAGCAAACAAAACATCTGGCTAATTAGATTTGAGGATGACATGGTTTCTGTGTGGCCTTGTGGTGGACCTACAGCACTTTCTGTATATTTATTGTAAGAACAAGTTTAGCTATGAGCAAGCAACACATCACATTAGAAAGGGTAGTTATTGTACTTTATGGTGGAAATGAGCATTTTTTCTGTATGTGTGTGAGAGCGTGTGTGCATTGAGGATCTATAATCACCTTCCAGCAAAAAGCTTCTCCTTTGCCACTGGTTTTCCTCTGAGCACTTACAATCTCTGGTAGATTACCATTAATGTGACAGGTTGTGTCGAAGTGTGTGTGTGTGTTCCAATGTGTCATCGCTGCACAAATGCACGAAAAATAGATAAAGCTTTACACGAGGATCAGTGACAGAGCAGAGGAAGGATTACAACTTTCATGAAGCTATTAAAACCCATGATACTGAGCCACACACACACACAAACCTGCAGGTAGATGTTGATCCTCTCATTGATTGTCCCTTTGCTTGTTATTTGTTATCAATGTCCATAATGCATCAAATGTTCATAGGTCAGTAGTAGTAAAAAAGTAGTAGTAAAAATCTGTAAATGTGATACTTTACTTAACTTATGGATAACGTGCATCAAATGTGTAAGGTGGAAGAACACGCTCTTGTCATAAAAGGTGGATAGTAAAACATCGGTATGTTAACTCCAAAACAATGAACAATGAATCCATACAGTACATTATTTCAGCAAAAAAAAATTGTATGTACAAAAGGTGAACTGGTGTGAATTCTTTATGAACAGTTACGCTGCTTAATACACTGATTATGAGAAGGACAAGAGAACATGTCACTACTATGACTACAAAAAATAGCCATATTGCTTTAAAGTGAATGGTTTAGTGTATTAACATCTAAAACACCACGTACAATGACTTAAATAGGCAGAACTGTCTGGATCGACTTAAGGTGGCTCCACACAGAGAATGTTAGAGCAGTTTAAAGTCAGCTGTCACATCAGCTGGTGTCCTGCAGTGTAGTCACACAGTGTGTGTGTCTGCTAAAGTAATGACTACTAGCATCTTCCTACAAAACTTTACATTGTATTCTGCTTCTCTAAGCCACTGGAAAAAGCTTATAGTGAGTTGCTAATGTCAACATGATATTTGACATTATTTCATATTTTCCATTTTGCATGTTTTGCTACTTTTGATAATTAGTTGTCTATCTCATCCTGTTTGGATGCAAATTATGAACATCCTCTAAGTTAAGTGTAAATTTCTGGGTTTGAAATGGAATGCATGCTCTGTGGACAGAAACATTGAGTGGCATGAAGTTGTCTTTCACTTTACTTGCACTTATAATGTGCGTGAAATTATTTCAATTAGGGCAGCTGCTAATCATGCAGCTCAAATGAGTCAGACGTCAAAAGCGTTGCCTCATGCTCTAACAGAAACACTTATTAATAAATTGACAACATTTCAAAGTGTTCGCAAAAGCAGCTATTAAACTCCATGTGAGCAATAGTATTATTGTCCATCTCCTGTACTCTAATAGCAGCTGTTGTGGTTTAAAAAGTTAATCCTGTTGGAGCGATTACACAAACTTCTGAAGAGAAGAATACATGGCATGACCACACGAATTTGAGTGATCATTTCAAAAAACTAGAGATGCAGATGAATAGCAAGTTGTGGAACATTTCATGTAATGGCGCTAAATCAAATGATCCACCAGAGTTTTAAATTGCAGGTAAGGGCTTTGGCAATGGAATACTAAGAATGACTAGAATCCCAAATCATCCAAGTACACATCAAATCACATTAAAACAATCATAATATAGTGTTTTAGCAGCTCAGTACACTTCTAGGTCATATACAACTTTGATTGATTTGAGAACTGGCTTATGATATCTTTACAACAATATTTTTAGGAGGTTGGGGTGTGTGGTTACATACTAGTAACCCTAATCCAAAACCCTTACTTAAACCCAAACCATGATCTTTCTCTAGGTCAAATTGTGTTGAGTTTTAATGCCTAAATCTAACCTGTTGTCTCTGTGTCCAAACTTAACCAAATTGCTTTTGTCTGTCATAATCATAACCAAGTAATTAGATTGTTTTCATGACAAAAAAGGGATGGTAGACCACTCACACTTATTTAAAGAGATGCCTGCTGCTAGGGTTGCTATGTCACCATAGAGAAAACAGTCAGTCACCATTAGTGTACCATTGCAGTAGACGGCTGATGGCATAGGGGAACCATTTGAAGATATGCTCTTATGAGCATGAGTATTAGCAGACTTGTTAAAATAGGAGGATTTATTTATATAAATTTTGTATCTGTACATTCAGTGGAATGTGAGGCCTGAGGGTTGTTTGTTTGGTGCAGCGATTCAGAAAGGTTGTGGTCACTGTTGCAATTTGTATTTCAGTAACCAAACATTTGTTAACGTTAAATGGCTTTTTGGAGGATTTAGATTTGTTTTGAAAAACACAAAGGACAAACCTGGCTGAGTAACAAATGTAACAAGTACTACGGCTAATTACCTTTTGTGTACTGTAATCTCAAAATGTTAGAGATGGTGTACAGTGAAAATGCTTGTTTATGAACTCAGGGATTGGACTTTGTCTAGAGTCAGTGGGTGTGCCAGTAGGAGTTCATGGCAGTGTTATAGAAACTGAATATTATATGCTCTTATATCTTACTCTTAGTGCTCTAAGGCTGAAGAAAAAATGGGAGCCATTTGCTGGTTCTCCCAGTTATTTATGAAGAACATGATGTCCTACGTGGGGCCCACACACCAGGTGACAAATCTCTCTTCAGTACTCAAGAGTGACAGGATATTAACCCAATAGTGATAACTTCAGAGGACTAAATATATATGAAATAGTAACCGAGGTTACAATATGTAACCAGCATTGTTTATGTGCCTTATGAACATAGTTCCCTAAAATTAAGTAGAACTTCCCCTTTACCTAAAAGGTAGGAGGGTGCATGCACTATGCACAGAAGGCAGAGTTGGTGCAGTTTAGTGAGAACCCAAAAGCAACATCTGGCCTGTGTCTACCCAAACTGTTAATGTAGAATTTTGTTTTTAAGTGCAAGCATATGTTATTTTGCTTCTTCAGAAGGACTTAGAGAATCTATGAAGTGCACAGTAACTGTGGCATAAAAAGAAGTGGGAAAGACTTGAAGAGAAAATCACTTGAGCCAAGACTGCAGTGAGGACAAGGGAAGGAAAATGGCAACACAACAAGAAGCAGTGAAGAAGAAGCACATCAAACGAAGGCAAATGGTAAATTGAGCAAGGTGTTAGAGGTGTGATTGTAATCCACACTCAAAGCTTTCCCACTGGGATTTTCTGAAGGGTTAATAATCTATGCCAACACATCAGGCTTGGCCAATTAATACACAGCTAGAGATCCACAGTGACCTGGTAAATGGAGCGAGAGAAAGTGAGAGAGAGATACAGATTGATTTTGTTTATACCCACCACTTATAACTGTAGAAAAAATGTTGGTGTTGAATTGCTGATGTAACTCTTAAAAGTCCAATCAATAGAAACATTTTTATTGTTTAATCAGATCCAGCTGTGTTTTCCTGCATTACAGCTGACTACATTACAAACAGTATATGTCTAATAAGTATTTTGCCACATCTGGAGGGATAATGGCATGGGCCTGTTTTTCAGGGTTTGGGCTAGACACCTTATCTTCAGTGAGGGTCAACTTCAATGCTTCAGCACACCAAGACCACTGTTGCACAATACTATGCTTCCAACGTTGTGGTTTGGGGAAAGGCTTTTTCTATTCTAACATGAAAGAAGAACATGACTGGCCTGCACAGAGCCCTGACCTCAACCCCATCAAGCACCTTTGGAAAAAACTGGAACAAAGATTGCAATCCAGGTGTTCTTGTCCAACAGCACTGCATGATCTCATAAATGCTCTACAGAATGCATGGCCATGAATTCCCATAGAAAGCCCTCCAAGAAGAGTGGAAGGGGGGGATCTGCAGCCGAATACTTTTGTCCATATAGTGTAGTTATGACAAATGGTTTTTGCTTCAAGTGTTAAGGTTGTCATTATGAGGGGCAGATCTATGTTAAAGAGCTGTGTTTTGTGCAATTTGGACACAGTCATTACATAATATACAGGATTATGTCTGATTTGGCAACTCAGTTGCAAAGATCGATGCCAGCTAGGGACACAAAGCTGGTTGGCAGCTGAAACTGGAGAAACAACAGGTCTCAGCATTTGCTTGCAGGTGGAGTAGAGGGGGTCATCTAATAATTGTAGGGTTGGTAGTGTGATCCCTAGTTATTTCTGCTGAGTCCTGTGCAGTGCCTGGAATTCCAGGCATACCATCATATGTGTTCTGTATAAACCATGGGTTCAATAATTATGAAAGTGATTAATTACAATTTTTAAAATCCAGAATAAACACAAACGGGATAAAGAGTGGCAAAATATCTTGTCTTTATAAGTGGTAGATTTAGATTCATTGTAGGTGAACTCTAGAAATTAAGTTTATTTTTAAAATGATTACAGCTGTCCACTGTGTACATTATCTTAAAACTTAGATGTGATCATGTCAGAATGACACAAAATTGATAGATTCACAATATGCATTTGTATATCCAGATAGCAACATTCTTGTGGCCCACACCAGCCGCTTTCCTCCGGCCCACACACTGTGTGCAATGATGGCAGTGGTGAGCCACTCCTGTTTGGGCCAGAATGACAATCACAACATGGCCACGTGTCAGTCAAGAATGAACCACATAAACCAACTATGCCACATCTTTATAAAAATGGCCCACATTTGATTTTCTCTTTTACATATGGGCTACTTCAGACTTACATCCCATCTGTCCGACACAGAAGTAGAAGGCCAACAGGACTGCATCACCACTTAGGATGGCCCACATACCCACAAAGGTGGGTAAATTGCCAAAAATTGAGTAAGTAAGAGTAGTGTTCCTTCAAAATAATATTACTCAAGTAGGAGTAAATAATAGTCATCCAAAAAATTACTCAAGTAAGAGTAAAAATGTATTTGTTGAAAAGACTCAAGTACTGAGTAACTGTTTGATTTTAATGTCTGATGTATTTTTTTTAGAAATTATTTTTAGAAAAATATAAAATAATGAGCAAATGAGCAAAAATGGTATTTCCAAGTAATAAAATAAAAACTGTGTTAAAAATATACAAAATAAAAAATTACAGCACAAGAAATACAAATTTCCAACTCTCGCTCTTTCACAACATAAAGCTCTTGAAACCAATACCTACTGTAGGTAATGTGTGTATGTGTGAACAGTGCAGACTACTTCCAGTGACAAGATATACTGTACACTGTATATTCACTTTTTCTCCAAATGGCACAGCAGGCATGTTGAGTTTTTGTTTGTTATGTATGTCAGTTTGTTTTGGCAGACAGAGCAGACATTATATAGCTTTTCTTATATGAGGCAAGTGGTGCCCAACCTCTTTATTTTTACCTTGGAAACAGTTGTCTCTGCCTTTTTTCATGTGATTTTGTTCTCTGTCAGCTACATGTGTTTGGTGTGTGACTGCATGGCTATGTCTGATTGGTGAAACGGAGTCATGTGATTATTGTTGCTACATCTGATTGGTGAAACACAGTATGGTAGATTTACTAGCGGCGTCACTCTGGCAAAAATAAACAGTATCTAACATAAACATAAATAACGTAAACAAAAAAAAGGAACAAGTCAAGTGTAGCCCAGTGTAGGGGACTAAGAGTAGCATTTCTTCTTCACAAATCTACTCAAGTAAAGGTAAAAAGTATGGTGCAGTAAAACTACTCTTAGAAGTACATTTGTTTGAAGAAGTTACTCAAGTAAATGTAATGGAGCGAATGTAATAGAGTAAATGTAACTTGTTTCTACCCACCT
Organism: Helostoma temminkii; assembly: GCA_900302695.1. Classification (NCBI taxonomy): domain Eukaryota; kingdom Metazoa; phylum Chordata; class Actinopteri; order Anabantiformes; family Helostomatidae; genus Helostoma; species Helostoma temminkii. Next base: position 53,818 of record OMLM01021093.1, on the reverse strand, counting down.
CTGGGTACCAGGTTATTTATTTAATTTGTAATAGCTACATTAAGATGCCAAAGTTTGTGTGGTTACCTGAGATGAAGCAGAATATAAATGAAACTAAATTCATGAAACAAAACAAAGTAAATTTATGTATTACACCTCTGACAAACACACAGAACACATTTGATTTATTGTAGGTAAAAGATTTGCACTAGTCATATGTAATTAGTACATGTGTGAGTAAAACACTGAAATCCTTCTCATGCAATGCCAATTAGCAACATCCTGATTAAAGGTACCCTGTGGAGCTTCCTTGTAAACAAGCAGAGTTTATGTTCACATGCAGTGTTTCTCATTAAAATGTATTATGTGCGTATTAAAATACTAACTTGTTCAACATGTTCCTTTCCTTATAATTTTTTTTTATTTTTCTGTAAAACTGACACCTCAAACATTACATAACAACACTACTAGTGGTCATAAACTCAGTAGGGAGTCTATATGATAATGTGTTTTGACTGAATTTAGGAGAATAAACACAACAAACATCTATAAAACTGATCCATAATTGACTTATAAGACTTGGGTTCTGAGGGGAAATGCAGAGTCAGAATTTTCTATTAGCCATCATGCAATGACCTTCACATTATATAGAGCTATTTAAATTGTTACTAAAATTGAGAAAAGAGATTTAATGCAATATTGGATGTCTGTGATCTACAGGTCCTCAGATGGCACTGCATTAAAACAGGCATGATTCTGTGATGGACATCACTTCATGCACTCAGGAATACTTCCAAAAATCACTGTGCTGTCCAAAATGCAATTTTAAGTTCTATCAAATGTCAACAAATGAGAACATGATTCAGAAACGCTGCCATCTTCTCTGAGCCAAAGCTCTGTGACAAAGTGGAAAACTGTTCTGTGGTCTCTTATTTGGAACCCATGGGCGCCACATCTTCCTGTCTAAAGAGGATAGGGACCTTCTGGCTTGTTATCAGTATTTAGTTTAAAAGCCTGTACAAGTGAGTATGTGTGTGCATTAGTGCCTATAAAATATGCAGTTTACACATCTGAGAGGGAATCATCAGTGCTTAATGATATACCCAAATTTTAGAGCACGATATGCTCCCATCCCAACGACATTTTTTTCGGGAAAGGCCTTGCATATTTCAGCAGGACAGTGTTAAACCACTTACTGCATCTATGACCACAGCATGACTTTGTAGTAGAAGAGTCCAGGTCCTGTTCCAAATTCTTTGAGACATGTTGCTGCCAACTATTTCAAAATTCCATCAGTTTAAACATTAGATATGTTTTCTATTTTCTGTTGTAAACAAAATGTGGGTTTATGGGACTTTCATGTTTTTCTAAAAGCATAAAAACTATGATTAAAAGAATAAATGGATGAAATGAAAATGAAACCAATATAAAAACAAAAACTACGGTATAAAGTAGCAACATGGTTTCAGTGCTCCTGTCAGGTTAAATGTAACTTAATCAGGAAAACTTTACTGAATAAAACCCATAGCAGCTTAGTTGTGAGCCATAGCTGTCACTGGTATTAAGGCATTATGTTTTCAGTTCATCTGTCCTTGTGTCTTGAAGGCATTTTTTTTCCAATTTAGCACAAATGTTCACTTATACTCAAAGAATAACTTACCTGACCTTAATAGGTTTTGGTGGTCAGAGGTCAATTTGACCTCACTGGTTGGTGGAAGGATGCGACTGTAATGCAACAAATTTCTAATTAAATTTACAAGTGGGAGGGTGTTCCTGGTCCATTGTAGCTGTTCAGTGATTTGCTCGATAGATACACTACTTTAAGAACAATATCTGGCTCTGGACACCTGTCCAGGCCTAAAATGTGATAGAAACAGAGAATGGCACACATTTGTTAAACACACTATATTTTATAGATGTTCTGTCATACCATGTCCCTCATTATGATCCACTGTATTGGAGCTCAGGTCATGTACTGTAACCCACAGTGACCTACAGCCACACTAAGTCAGAAACCTGGCATCTCTGATCTAAACCGACAAATTGTCCCTATTGGGCTCCGCGCTCCGAACACATCACATCAAAACTCTCTTCAACATTCATGAATGGAAATCAGAGTGGAAATACACTGCGGAGAACACATTGTTCCAGATCAGTGTCTTCTCCTTCACTTGCTTGTTCTTTTTTTCTTCATGTCTATTTAAAGTGCATAAAACGTGACCATTTTTACGTTCAACCATTTTAATCAGAAACAAATTTTCCTTGTTTGCTAAAAGTTGATGTAGCTCACATGAAGCCAGCACTGACAATGACATGTTAATGATGCATACTGATGAGTTGATTATCCTTGACACTTTAACGCTAATCATGAATCTATCTTGTTTTACTATGTCCTGCTATGTTTAAATGTCAGCTCCCCAAATTGTATGAGATGGTTGGACCCCTGATATTCTAACTACTTCATCATTATGACCCCCTCTTCAGGGCATACCCTGGTCCCCATACTTCTATTCATGTTAAGATTTTTGATCACCTGGCTAGAAGGAAAATTTTATAGCCTTTTTTCTCAAATCATGGTCAATGTAATAGCTTCACATTCAGTTATGTGAAATCTGTTGTTTTCTGTCAGCACCATGAGAGGAAGGGCAGTCATGATGGGCACCTTTGAGTGCATGTTTGAGGTATTAATTAACAGCCAAAAGCCTCAAAATAGTCCTAAATATATCAGGTCAATACAATAGTTACATGAGGCTGAAATGTTTAAAATATCCAATCAGCTATATGTCCAGCCTATTGGCAAAAAAAATGACAACATTCCTCAGCTTTCACTACTTTTTTTAATACAAATCATCATATTATCACATGCTTACGATATACTTATCTATGTATCTTATCTTATTTATGCAGCTCACTATCTGGAGATGAATTAACTGTACAAAATCATCATACATATTACATATACAAATACTGATTTACTCCTGAAAATGTAACCACCTTTAAAGTGACTGCTTTTGAACAAGAGAAAATGCGGGGATTATTAGCCCTGCCCAACTCTAAGACCTGTTTTCTGTCTTTTATACTCTAATATATTAATCAAAGAAGCTTAATTTCATCTAGGCTTAGTGGTTTCTCATTTACTAACAATCTACCACATTGTTTTAAAACACTAACACTCACCTATATTTAATTAATTCTCACTCCTTATAGGCAATATACCTCCTAATACCAATATACCCCTCATTTCCATGATGGACGAACAGGGACACAATATTTTAAAACACCTATAAGATGACAACAGTTTACAAGATTTCTGTGATTTACAAGCTGCATATTGTCTTCCTGGCTCATCCTTCTTCTTCTGCCTGCAGTTGAGATCTGAAAGCATATGGTGTCCCATGTGGATCAGCACTTCCAACACTCCCACCACATAACTTATTACCTTCATCAGGAAGTACACAAAGGATGGCCTCCAAACTCAACACACACAGATTGAAGCTATGTGGCACAATGATTTAATTCCTTTGAGTGAGGAAGAGGAATGTTGGGATACAGTATAGAATATTCTCTAGAACACTTTAAAAAATCCCAAATATCACATAATACATTTCGAGTTTCTCCACAGGATGTATTTCACGGAAAACGTCATGTCATGAAAATTATTGAATCTCCATAGTGATTTGTTTCCAATTAACACTTGAGGGCCATTTGTTTATGTCTGGAAATGTTCTAGTGTGGTCATATTCTAGAAGCAAATATCCCTCACGCTTAGTGACATTATTGAAACTGATGTCTCACTCTCACCTTCTTTTCTTCTATTTAATGACAATTCCTCCTTGGATTTATCACATTGCTGGCCTTGAGATGGCAGCCTCCACACTCTTGGCAACAGTGGACCAACTGTTTAACATTTAACATTGGAGTGAATAGGACACCCTATGTGTCTAATACTGATGCCAAGGGGTCTATTGTACCTTTAGCACCAGTATCTGGTGCCAAAGGCCTTAACAAGGTGAATATTATGCATGGGAATGACAACAGTCAATATGAAACCAGACCTTTCTAGCAATGCAAAAAAAGAAAGAAATCACAATGTAACCCTAATTGCTAATGTCAGAGGAAAATATCATATGTACAGCCACACAGACAACATTACATATTACATCTTCATCTGAATCTGATTTATACAGTGAAGTGCACTTGAAAAGAGTGCTTTAACTTCCTTGGGTTTCCCTAACTCTGTAACTAATCAAGCTCCTGTGGTGTGCTTTACACAGTTCCTGATTTGTAGGCGTGTGCTTTTATGGGGAATCTGTCAAAGGGGTTGGATCATTTTGAGACTGAAATAGTCATTAAGATTGAATTTTGTGTTGATTTGGAACAATTTATAACATTAGTTGTGTTGAGCTATTTAGATTGCAATGAACAAGTCAAACAAGAACAAACTGCTGACAAATACGCCTAATATGCAATTAGGGTTTAATAATTTTGAGTGAAGCTATATAGGGGTTTTCTAAAGTGCTTTACACTACTTTTTTTCCCATTGACACACATCAATGGTGGAGCTGCCATGCTGATAGCCTGACCCACCAAGAGCAACTTGGGGTTCAGTGTCTTGGGGTTCAGAGCATGCATAGTGACTAATTGTTATGTGGGTGTTACTTGCTCTCTAATTTAGAATTTGTTTAGGCTAAAGTAGATTTCTCGCTTTGTTTGACATAGTAAGAGCCTAGGGTTGTTCATTTTTATTGTCAGTGTCGTTTCTCACACAACAATAAAAAAAAATAATAGTCTTGTTTCTGCTGGGCGTTTTAATGCATTGCTCTAAGCTCTGAGCAAATCATTTAAACTAGGGTTACATGACAGCAATTATAGGAACAGGTCTAATACATACAATTAATTAATTAACTACATTTGACAAGAAAAATGTCAAAGACCGAAGGTAATGGGTTCCAATGTTTCGTGTGTGATGGGGGCAAATTTTATTCTATACTCTGTGTTTCCAGTAAACAATGTGTTTTCCCTATGGTCCAATATTGCTTTGGACTCATTGTGCCCCATGATCAGTTTGCAAAGTTGCAGGTGTGAACTCACTCCTTGATACCATAACACCACTTTAACTTGGAAGTTTGTTGTCAATTTAACCACACTATATCACATTACGTTTAATCCTCTCTATTTCACGCTAGAGGGAACAGTCAGCTCCAAAGATTTTACACAGTACATTCAACAATCTGCAGAAGAACTGAGAAGAGTTGGAAAATGATTATTTTTACATTAGCATGGCAGCAACACCTGAATATGTCTTTTCTGTCGGCCAGAATTCATCTATGTCTGTGTTTTTGTCCTCTGTTTTTCTATATAGTTTTTTTTTTCTTCACTGTCCTGGACACATTTTCTCACGAACCAAATTGAACAGACATTTTTCAAAAAGTCATGTCTTTGACAATATATAGTGGACAGCACACAAGCATACAGTAGATATTATCAAATATTGCATTTCATATGACATCTCTTTTAGATTGATGATGATTAATGTTTTTCACTACTGCCCTCATGCAAGTTCTCGTCTAGGTTGGAGATGTGTGGCTGTGTGCTTTTAGGGCAAAGGTATGATAAATTTGTGATTGATCAGGTCATGTAAAAAGTTCTATTTAACATTTAAGACTTCATCCTAAACAAAACTCAGCTTTATTGTATAGTATGGTGGGTGGCTTACTTTTAAAGTAAATCTGAGTAGTTGTGCGTGCATGTTTGTCCAGAAACTAATTTTTGCCAATTTCTTTTTTCCTGTTTTATATTTCAGTGATCTGTCCTGTTAAATTACCAACACATCATTTTGGCTTGCAACTTAATGACTTTCCTGTTAAGTTAAGTTAAGTAAAACCATATGTTGGTATTACCTCATCAACCTAAATAACACAGGCCATCATGCAAAGTCATGACCAAGGGCAGTTCGTGACTACTCTGCAGATTTGCATATGTTTACGACACAGGGTGTTGGTCTTGCGACCATGGTCATATCTGCTTCCAGAAATCAAATATGGACATTTCCTCACATCAAAATGCAAAGTGGTATGATGAGATTGTACTTTGAGCTTTAACTTTCACCTTGCACATTTTTGTAGCTTAGATATATCTTCAAAGGCAAATAAAGGTGCCAAAAACAGCAATATACAATAAACACATATATCCAAAGGATTAAGTAACTGATAAGAAATGCTTGGCTTTGGCAAACAAGGTACTCTTTGAGAGATACCATTCCTTTGTCTTTCAAGGTAGAATCAATAAAGTCCCAGATGAAACTAAACACTAAATTTGCTGCCAGCATGTCAAACTTTCATCCTGTTGCATTAATGTCCCAGTTATTTGAATTTACTGTCTCCTATTACTGACAAGGGTAAAGGCTTTTAGTGCAGATTTTCTTCTTCTTTTAAAGCCTGTTTGACATTTTGAAGGAATTGATTCAGTCCACTGCAGAATTTCTTTGTCATTTACAAATTACTGCCAAGTGTGTAGAAATGCCACACATAGAATACCTAATCCTCCCTCTGTCTCTTTGTATCTGTTCAGCAGACCCGATACATTTAGTTGCCATAATGTAGTGCACATGTATTTAACACTTTCAAACTTCATATGGCTCAATACAAAGACATTCGAAGAGCATCTTTACATGGATGCAGTCAATATAGTACACATTTACTGTAGGAGCACATTTCAACTGAGATAACTAGTGCTGCATGATTCATCTAATTGTAATTGCAATGTCAGTCTGTGCATTTATAAATTGCAAAAGATTGCAGTTTAATTAAATAAATATGTATGTATGACCATAACAACATATTTTCTATTAATGTGCAGTTTCATTATGATTTATGGATGTAATAAACAGATGACCAGTGTCTGTTTAGGCAGTGAAGCATGTGGTATACAGTATATGGTTCCAGTGTGCAATGTTGCAACTGTGTTCGTGTTTGACTAGATTTTGATTTTTTTTTCCAAAAAGCAGCTAGCAACAAACCTGGCAACCACTTGGCCAGACATTAACTGCTTTACTTGAGGCTAATTTAGTCAGTGATGTTCTAACATGTGGCTGTGACTTCTCATTGTGTGTGGGTGATGACATCAAAACATTCAACTGACCAATCAGCAGCAAGAAGGAAGTGTAAATAAGCTGTAAATAGACCGAAATGAGTTATCCCTATCGTTTGTCCCTTTACTTCACCTTTGTTTCTGTCTAACATAAATTTTAATTGTTATTTAAGTTTTATTTTATTTTGTTAAAACAGACACAGAGTTTAATTGTGTGCATTATAAGCCAATGTCTATATTCACTTTAGTCATATTAGTTCAATTTATAATAATAATTGATACTTTATTAATCCCCTTGGGGAAATTCTTTTTAGACAGGCAGCCCCCTTTGAAGCACCAAAGATCTGTGGTTTTGGTGTCTTGTCCAAGGACACTGAAGCATGTAGCCAGGGGGAACCAGGAATCAAACCACTAACCCTGGGGTTGACAGGTGGCTGCTCTACCACCTGAACTACATGCCACCCTACAACAGTTAATCCCAACAAAGCAGTTTGATTGGACATTTATGTGTGCTGATATACAATCTAGCAGCATAGGGACCTTTAACTGTATGTATCACTCCGCCATATGATAAAACAACAAAACACGTTTCAATTTGTTTTTAAAAAGACATAGTTCAAGAAAGATCTAACACCCCGGTCGGGTTTTCCCCACAACCCCACTCTGTTCAGTCCGTTCTTCTTAATGCTCAAGGAAAATTGAAGATTGCAACAATCCAGTCCCAGGGATTCTGCCAAAAACAGGAAACCCACAGCATCTATGTGGGCATTAGTGTTAGCTGTTCAGTGTTAAGAGGCTATTTACAATATCTTCACCATACTTACTGTCCTGACAACCTGACATTGTGTCAGCTGTCAGTCAGAGCTATAGTTAATGTGGGCCGCAGCTTCACCCAGAGTTGGCATTCCTGGACATAGCAGGGAAATACACAATGTGTGTGCTACACAATGCTACATCTGAAAAGAGTTGTTGTTGAGATGTTTTTCCATCATATTGTCAGATCAAGCTGTAGAATCGCTACATTCATTTAAGCTAGCATGGATGAATCTGCTGATTCTTTGAGAGGAATAGCAATAGTCAAGAACTAAGCTGTTGTACTGAATATACAACAGCACTCGCTCTCGTGTTATATTGCTTAACAGGACCTAGGGATAGACTATAGCCAGCTGGGGGGGAGAAACAAGTGCAGAAGAAACAAGTTTACCTCCACTGTGCTTCACAAATGAAGTGTCAGGCTTCAGATCATGAGCAGTTCCTTCTATAAACTTTTTTCTTCCTATTGTTCCAGTGCAAGTTGATCATGGTCTCATCTGTTGATAGAGTTTTGTCTTTTTGTGGTTTTTGACAAACTCTAAAGTGGTCTTCCT
>OMLM01021093.1:7894-45363 GCA_900302695.1 Helostoma temminkii | reverse complement strand
TCCAAATGTTGAATTTGGAGGTAATTGTTCTTGTTTAATTTTGTCTTTTTAAACCACTGACAAATACACCCGATTTGCAATGGGGTTTGAATAATTTTGAGTGCAGCTGTACCTCTACTCACCTCCTGTAGGATGTTCTTGATCTTGACAACTGTTGAAAATGACAGGGTAAAGAACTCCTCTGTCATCCATTACAAATGTTATCCATACTCTTCTAGCCTTTTGATGATCTTGAACTCACTGATACATTCTCTTTCTAAAAATGTATCAAATATATTGCTCTTTTTTAGCTTTGTTTTGGATTTAAAGCACCTAAATTTTGCCATTATGAGCCACATTAAGGCAAAAGTAAAGTAAACACTACACTTAAAGCACATAAAATCCATTGTGGTGTTGTGCAGAGCTGAAGAGATGAAAATTGTTTCATTATTCAAATAGTTGTGGACCTAACTGTAATTGGCCCTCTATGATTGGTTAGAAAGTCACACCTCACTCAACCTTATCAAAGATATACAGTATCTTCAGTGAGTCTGGGTCACAAGAGCTTTTGACAGCACCTCATCTAGAACCGCCTTGGAGGATATGAATGCAGAGTTCTTTTCTGGTCAAGAGGATGCTGTCGAGTGCAAAAAATTCTTGACTTCAGAATAGTAGTTTGACAAAACAATCTTAACTCAAGGTTAATTTTCTAGCATTTGCTAGAGCCTTCAGCTGCATTGCCTCACTTTGTGGATTGAGGTTTTTCAGTTGTCATGGAGATGGAAGAGCTGAAATGATGTAAACAGCCATTCTTTACAAGTTAAAAACATATCTCAGTGTTGACTAAATGTTGGTGGGTGTAATCTTACATCCGCAGGATTTACCAGTTTGAAAGTCTTCTGGATGTTTTCCATGTCAGTCTGTTAATTAGATTGGTTGGATGTGGATTGGCTTCTTACCTCTGTGGTTAATATTACCAGTGTCATCACAGCTACATAAAGATAACAGGAATATATCAGTAACTTATGATTGCCCTGGGTGTATGTTTTCATTGGAGGTAGATTAGCATCAACTGGCTGGGGAGGTTCAGTTACACATATAAATAATAAAATAAAACAGAGGTTAACAGAGATATAAAATAGTTTCACTATTGGCAGTCAACTTTGCTTCATTCATAGTTTAGTGTAAAATGATACTTTGCCAGGACTAAATATATTTGGTATTATTTGGTGATATATTTATATTTTATCTGTCTCTTTCTTTCCATATATGTTATGTTCCAACACAATTCATTTAGTAACTTGACAATAATACTATGGTTTTCTTAGAGTGGGAATGTTTTTATTGAATATGCTTTATCATATCCAATGTACTTTCCATCTGACATCTGAACCTTTTCCAAGTGTGCATTGCTGTGACTTGATGTCAGTTTGTATAACAAAGTCAGACCTCCCAGCAGCTTTCCTTCCCTATGAAAATCTAGGCGTAATTAAGGTATTGTGTGAGGATGGGTGACAAGTTGGAGTTCTTATTTCATTATTGCAGTAATGCTGTCTGCAATATACAGCCCTCAATATATTCTATGTGTATTAAACCTTATAATGTAAATTTTGATTAATAAATAGGTTTCAGTGTTACTTTCTCAGTACTCTTAGGGGGGTGTGACATTACCTGTCCTAGTGTTATTCTAGGCATGAATTATTTTGCGACTCACCCCATTTAGTCTAAACTGATTTCTCTAGACACCGTCTTGACTGTATGAGTAAGAGTGTCTCTTTCTTATGGTTTTTATTGTATAGTAACACACTTGAGATTTATTTTCACTATTATTTTATTGTCTCTAAAGTACAGGTGACATTACAGAATACCAATACGCTGTATATAATGTGTACTATGGTCAATTTTATCCTAGAATTGAAGTTTAGGATGTTTGCAAATGTCTGACCAAACCAAACACTCTCGGAACATGAAACAGTATGCCACAAGAACGAAGTGAAATACAATTTTGATTGGATTTAGAATTTAAATTCACTCCATTTACTGCCCTAATCAGCCATACAAAGGTAGCTAACATGCTAGTTTCTCAGCAATCAGTATCGAATATTTCCCAGTATTATTGGATATGTTGTCCTCAGTAAACTATGTGAGTTTAACATTTGTGTCATTAACCTTTTTTCATGCAATCAGATCATTAGTTATCATCATATTGAAGTCTTTGGATTCATAAAAAGAATATCCAGTCAGCAAAGGAGTTCACTGTAAAGATCAACTGATTTTCAACTTGCTTTCTGTGTTTCTAGTTTGGGGAATGCATTTATATGAATCATGTTAAAATTCACTCTGCCTTCAGGTTCTAAATGAAACTCTTCCAGATTACATCATCTGGAGGGTTTTTTCAGTTCAAAGTATGTCATCTGGAGGACCCAAAGGTTCAGTTCAGTTGCAACTGGATCTGCTTTAAGTTTGAGAAGATGTTGGAAGCCGACCCACAGGTGACCATCAAAGTGTTACCAACTTAATCATTCCACAACATTTCTAAGCCTGCTGCTCCAGTTAGTCAGTCAGAACTGATGAAGTCTTTTGAACGAGAGGAGAAGCGTCCACTGAACAGCACCTTTGGGATAACTATGACATGGATGACTTAAACTCTTCATAGCTATAATTACGAAATTACATGATCTGAACGTAAAACTCCAGTTGGTGAAATATTGATGTTTTTTTTAAGATAGAGCTTAAGAGACTTTAATATTGAGAGGATAGAATGCAATTTAATACAATTCATAAACACTGTACTTAAAAAACTGGGACTGGAACTGGAACTAACTAACTGTACAGAAAAGATTCCATAAATAAATGTTTGTGGGTTTTATTTTTGGGAAAAAAGCCAATATTGTGTTCTGTGCAAGTGTCCTTGAATGTGACACTAATCCCCCTCAGGTGGTGTCAGCATTTATGGGACAAATTGCCATATGCTGGTGCTACACTCAGGATAGATACCATCTTCTCTGTATGTATACGTATTAAAACTGGGACTCAAAGGCAGGATTAACACACAAGACCAGTAAGTAAGGGCTTGCTTGTAGCTTGTACGCAGCAAATTCATACTAACATCTCTAAGAAGCTTGCTCAATCAACTGGTTTCATTGTTTTAACCTTGGACAATCAAAATGATTGCATTTTCCGTTGTAGCCAGACTTAGTTTCTTTTTTTCTGTCTGTGAGTATCCAACAGTTTTTTTTTGTAGGCCATATTGCAGCACCCAACAAATCACTAAGGTACTTGTCCTGGAAAAGTGAAGTTGAGCAGACTATACAAGACAATGCAAGAATGCTAAAGGAGCCTACATACAACAAAATAAAAAAAAAATGTTTATTGTAAGCCACACTCTCTCACTCACAAGGCTGTTTGTCCACCTCTATCACAGTGAGACATAGGATCCTCAGTTTGGTGCCACTATCAAGAACCAAGGGTGGCTAAGGGTGGGACAGGCCAAAATCACAGTACTTGCCATATGACAGATTAGACAAAGTCATGAATGAAACATGGAGATGACTCTCCTCATTCTTCATCAGGAAGAATAAGCAAAAGACGTCCAAAGCAAGAGATAAAAAAAAAAACCCAGGAAAAACCCAGTTGAGGATTGGCTGTCTCTGAAAAACACATAACAAATATGCTAACTGTGTCTTAATTCAGGTGAAGGTTTTAGTTTCTAGACTGCACACTGTATGTCAGTATGCTCAGAAAAATGTAGCGTTTGTTTCTTGAATTTAGAGGACACAAACAATCCTGCTCTTAATCCACAGCCATGAAGCTGGAAAATACAACAAGAACATATCACATTTATTTGACATTTAATTATAGTGTTCATGTACTGTACAAAGAGGGGTTTATTAATTTGGCGGGCACGAAAAGGAAACAAAAAACTTATAACTTATAGGGGAAAGTACCTGGTATAAACTTTGAAATATTTGATTTTCAGGCACTCAGGTATTACTTGAGCATATCATTAGTGCAGACCTAGGTCATCCCATGTGGGGATATAGTAATAACCATAATCTTGTAAAACCAGTAGGTGCTATTAATGTTGTGGCTACCTGGTACATGAATCATGTATCAATGTATCAATCAGGTAACAACAAATACTTACTGGTTCCAACTTCACTGCTAGGTACAGTGCAATAAAACAAGATTATGGGAAACAAGAGAGTAACAACTATGTAGGGATGGAAGAAATTAATTCCTTCCGCTCCGCAGTACTGGGTAATAAAACTAAGTTTAAAAAAATTATTTTACTCATGAATTTCAGTCAGGTTCCAAAATGAGTGTGAAAAATCGAAATTGTCTAAAGTGTTTGTTATATTAGTAGTGGTGCATGACGAAAAGGGGGGTTTTTATTTTGCAGAGTAAGGGCATTGGAAACCATTGTCCTAGGCTTTGCTTAAGGCAATCGGATGAATCAGTACTGGGTGACCTTTGACTTTTTTTTTTTTTTACACATTTTTGTGCTAAAATGTATTTTTCCTCTAGAGTAAACACATTTGGATACACATGACATGCTAATGTATAGGTTATCTATAGACAAAAGTGGTGAGAGTAGGAGTGAGAGATGGCAGAGCAGGACTTTTAGCAATATCAAGATTGCAGGTGTTTGGTGTATTATCCAATTCTGCGTTTTATGAGGCTTTTAAACCTCCATCCAGATGTGAAGCAATCGGTCTGATTAGATTAGGTTATTTATAATACTTGCTGAATCTTTAAGATTAATTCTGTACAGACCTTTTAAACATTCAGCATTTTGATTGACTGGAATGGCTCACAAGAAAACCTTCACAGTGCACAGCCATTAATTTACTAGTGACACCTGTGTTTGATCCAGTGACAATTCAAATTGTCTGTCTTCACAAATAAAACTGTCCAACAGATTAGACATAATCATTTATAATTATATAATTATATATTCCAGTTTGAGATACAGCTGTTTGGGGTCATCGTGATTTCAGTGAATTATTCCATGTTAGTGGGAGTCATGAAAGTCAAAGGATGGGGTTGAATTCATTAATTAGGCGAGGTCCCAGCACACAATTAGACTTTTACAAATCAGGATCATGAAAGCCGTAAATGCCTAACACTTGTCACTGCTTTTATTTCTTTTCAAGATGTCCATCTTCCTACTCTCCTGACTGTCCTCATTACCAGGACACATTGAGCATAATGTAATATTTTGTTCAGGGGTCTTGAAGGTTAATTTTACATTGTAACTGTGTGTGTGTGTGTGTGTGTGTGTGTGTATGCACATTTCTATTGAGCAGCATGGCAACAACGCTGGCCCTGTCTCATAGTCAGTGAGCAACTGCTACATAGTACACATGTCGAATTTGTCACGTTATGCTGATGCTAAATATCCTTTGACAACTGTTTTCGACATTCTGGGAATGACATTATTTGACGCCATGGGAAGGACAATAATTAAGATGTCTCTTAAAATAGCACCAAAATCGTGGCTACCATGGCAGAGCTGCTGTCATGACAACAATCTTAAAAGCTTGTTAACAGTTTCACAGTCTGGTTGACCTTAAGCACAAAGGCTGCTACACCAGTTATAACTTCTTTACAAAAATAAAGATGCAATGCTGATTATTTAAATATAATATATCATGCTCGACTTGATAATCTGTCTCTTAAGGGAAAGTCCTGTTGTTGACCCATCCAACAACCCTTTTCACAAGGCCATTGGTCTAGGTGTACAACATTAATACTTCACGAGATTGACACCCCCATGCATCTCATACAGAGGCAAAGGAGTACCTTTAGTATCAGCATGAGATGCCAAAGGTTTAGTATCAGTATGAGATGCCAAAAGAGTTGACAAAGCATCAGGGAATGAGTACTGTGTGAAAAGGCATATTGAGACTGTTTTATTGTTGATGATAAGTAAGCCAGCAAACAGATGCTGAGACATCATTTGGCACTGAGCATGTATGTTTATGGGCAAGGACACCTTGTGAACTTTAAAGGTGGTGTGGTAATACAGACGTTGGTAAGTCAGTCAGCCAATAGAAGAAGCCTATAACATTCCACTTGAATGGTTGTGATGCCACTATCACTCAGCTCTTACAATTTACAGTTTAAAAAAGTCACACACTCTCTTATTTCTTGGACTGCTTTTGCTTTGATTATAGCACACATTCGTCATGGCAACAGATGGGTCAGCTTATGCAGTACCACCACAGTTATTTCCACCCAGAGTTGCATTATTTTTTCACCAAGATCTTGTAATGATGAGGGGAGGGGACCACTAATGTGAAGTGGTGTCTTTTCCAGTACATCTCAAAGAGCCTGGACTCTGACTGTGATGGCCAATCGATGTGTGAAAATTATGTCCTTTTTTGATGCTAAAAAACTGATCATTCAGTACATTCAGGTAGCCAGCTGACCAGCTGTTTATTCACAACAGTAGCTGTCCAGTGGGAGGCCCTCACTGACTCACTGCGGTGACTTATCAAACTTTTGAAGTCCCATTTATAACTTGATTATTGATTCTGTGATTACTCAATCAAAACTACTGCATTATTTTGACATCCCTATATATTAGATCTATAAAACATGTTGCTTATTTTTTAGAAAAATCTCACAGATTTTTGTGTGTGTAGTACGTGAAGATACACACAAATTGTGTAAGATAATTAAATGGTGATTTAAAGGTTTCGACTCTAAGACCCACATCACAGCTATTGTTTGTCACTTTCTTGTAATTCCAACAAGAGAACATAGGTGAAACGTATTACATCCATCAAATATGCACATTTATTTCTATGAAAATACCACAAATTCATTGAGAATTTTAATTGACATACAGCTTGAGAAACACTGCTCCACAGTCGACTGATTGAACTCTCAGCTGATGCACCTTTCTAATTTCCCTACTCTGTATTATATAGCTCTGCATAGAAGTGCCAGTGATGTGTTGAATCTTCTTTATTGGCATCATCACTTAGATTCTGCCCTAACACCAGCCCTGGCACCTGAATAAAGATTTCCTATCATGGAGCCTGAGCACAGGCTCCACGCTCTTAAAATGTGACAAATGCAAATGGGACGAGAGAAATCAAATGTGACCAACGTGTATGGAAACAGAGAAAATCAATTGTGTCCCGAACAAATGGATGAGCTATTAAAATGATTGTGTGCTACAGGAATATATTATCCTTGGCCTCTGCCAGCAGAGGCAACAGCGACTCATATTCCAAGTCTGCTTGGCCCAAGGAAGCACACAGAGCTCCCACTAAGGCAATTAGATCCAATTATATTATATGCTAATAGCTCTTACATATTATCCCTATAACAAGCCCGAAACATGCAATAAAAACAAGGCTACACAAAGCACATTTAGTGGATTTTTAAAAGTGATCCAGATATCTGTACTTTGCCAAAGTTAATTTGTCTGTTTCCCTTTCAAAGGAGATGCTAAAGAACTCGACTTTGAAGCAGCATTAGCATTTTCCAACTTTAATATTACAAAAGCTTTTGACTTGCGTAGAAATTGAAGCTTGGGACCAGACTTTGAACTGATTGCTACGCACCCCGTTCGCCAGTGATGTTGAGAATAAAGAATTAATTAAAAGCTCAGAAGCCAAAGAGACAAGATATGAAACATTCAAAAAGCCTTTTATGAAACAATTGCAGCTGGCTGAAGTTTGCATAAACAGTTTTCCATCGCTCTCTGTAGGGTGGAGAGGCTTCAGAAAAGAAGATTCAATCCACTCATCAGATAAAACAACATTGATGGACTTCAAATGCAGCTTGTTTATTAAAACTTCAAAACAATCAGAGCATCTCTGCAATTATGGGAAAGGTTACACAGCATGGCTATAACAAAGATGTTCTTGTTTTCTGAAGTTATTTCCCCCTAAAACAAATACAGATGATGTCCGTGGTAGACAAGCTCAATCCTATTAGCTGTAAGAAAATGTCAAGACGGAAGAACTATCTGCCTTAAAAAGGATACATCTCTGCATGATATTGATGGGATACTAACCTTCTGAAGTGACAGGTTTAGTGGCGCCTGATTAAAGGTTAAATATACTAAATCACAAAATGGCACCGTGGTCCACCATACTGAGTGATCAATTTCCTTCCTCCTCTTGAGGGTTAGGAACCATCAGGGGGTCAGTCAAGATTTCTTTACTTCTCATGTTGGAGTGCTCATCATGGAGCTCTACTGATGATACCTTTAAAGGGTTAAGAGGACTGTCTCTGTTCTATTTCACACCTCCAAAATTCAGAAGCACAGAAGCCAAATTGTATTGAATAGGTTAGTGTTTGTCTGCTCTAAGCTGCCAACATAAGCATGACTGGTAGTGGTAACCTAGCATTAGAAGGCCAAGAAGTGGCATATCATTAGCTAACTACATTATTATGTGAGGTATCACAGTATGTGGGGTTATGTTTGATGAAGTCTGTTTAGAATTGACACACCCACCGTCCCTGCCAACATAGTTATTATGTATTTCTACAGTAAATGTCTATGTCAGAAGGAAATACCTGACACAGTATGTTTAGGTGAGTTAGTAGTATCTCTAATAATATCTAAGGTGATAAATAAAGTACATGTATCCAAATATTGTACAGTTTTGATGTATTTGTACTTTACTGGAGCATTTTCATTTTCTGTTACTTTTTAGTTTTACTCCACTATCATAGGAAAACACTGTATGTTTATTCCACTAGTTACTTTTTGCAGGTTTAGATTAGAGAAGTATTATAAATTGATAAAATGCTAATGTATCATTTTTGGATAACCCTTGCCACTACATAGATTAGTTAAAATCTGATAACATCACATTTTTACCATGATTTATGTCAAACTAATCTGGACCAGACTTCTTCACTTATGTTATCAGATTCTACAGTATTGAAAATATTCAGTTTTCTTACTGAAGTACTTTCAGTAAAATGTGGATTATTTAGATCACTTAATACTTTTACCACATAATGTAAAAAAATATGATTCTTCTGTTTTGTTTTTTTTTTCTTTTGTGGTACTGTTCTAAAATCTGCATATGAATGTTCTATACTCAGTTTTACTTAACCAAAATTTCTGTACATCATAACAAAATGACATGACATAATCACCCCACAGAAAGGAAACATGGGTAGAACAAGGGGTTAGGTGTATGAAGTTGGGTTGGGCGACGAGTATGTTCAGTGGTCATCAGAAATGACAGAGAGAAAAAGACAAGTGCATGAACCCGCAGGTGTATACATCAACACAGTGCTAAAACAGAGGCACGCTCAAAATTGCTTGAGATGTGAAGTGTTGTCAGAATTGGGCACGTGTCCCGAACCACAGGGAGTCCTTCCAACAGCTTGGCTTATAGATCAAGGTCTCTGCGAGCACACACACATATTCGTACACATACATGAAAACACAGCAGTGCACACACGCCGCCTCCTGCTGCTGCTCCTGGCGAGCTATGAGAAGTAGCCCGCTGACTAGAAAATGGCAGAATTGTGTGTTTGGGCCATCTGCTGCTGAGACTGATATAGATATCACACATGCATGCACTCACACACTAAACACACAAAAACAGATACTACAGGCGTACACCAATTATGCCCACCCACACACAGAGACACATAAAACAGATTATGATAATTATTGTCCATTAACTCCCCATCTATATATAGCAAGCACTTGTTCAGTAATGCCACTTAAAATGAATAGTTTTAGAGAATGTTTGTTTCTGAGAGTGTTCACACTACAGTTCTAAACAACAGAGGAAAAAGTAGGGTTGGCATATGTTTAATATTAGAAAATTTAGAAAGGTGGATGTTGGCTGCGTTAGGTTCCTACGCATGGGATCCCCAAAATAGTCATGCACTCTGTACAACTCAATAATAAGTTATGTTTTTCCATTCTGCTGCCTGCACGTGAATGCAGCGATTATATGGAGTAGTAATTCAGGATGTGTTTAGCCTAGCTTAGCATACACTCAAGATGGTAGAAAACAGCCTCTATCTCTGTAACTTCCTTCAGAAGTACCATATACAGCTATGGTGCGTATAGTTTGTGAATAACTTTAGACATTCAGGAGGTCTAATCGCATCACTCCTTGAAAGTGTTTTAAGTGCATTACCACAAAGTTAGTAAATCAGGCCCTAATTGTATTTTCTGTTTTGTAGCTAAAATCCCAACTAGCAAGTACTAAATTCTGTGCGCAATCTTGAAATTGCCCATTTCATTTTTGGCCATATTGCAAATCATTGACTAAGAAAAATTGCATGATTGACAACAGGTGCAAACATGGAGGAGGTGGTCGTATTTATCTGTGGGTTTTGAGTGTTTCACACATTCTTCATGCATTGTGTCACTTCTACTGTCATAACAATAACCATCTGGGTGCAGGCAGATTGCATGTGTTTTTAGTATATGCAAACATTTAGTAAACCAGCACCATAATGCAAAGATGAAAAATGAAAGAACATCATCGACAGATCATCGACTTAAGTAAAGCAATACCACAGTGTATAAATACTATGAAGTGAGTAAAAGTCCTGCAATCAAACTTAGCAATTATTACTTTATTAAGACATTAACTCAAAAAATATTTTTACCAAAAGCACTTATGCAGAATGGCTAATTTTAATGAATATGATAATATTAGATTATAAATATTACATCGTCATGTTTTTTTCACAAAGACAATACATTTTGTTATTTTGTGCAAACTGTATTAAGAACATAATCTCTTAGTGAGATATCTTCTCGGTACATACTGTCCAGTGCTGGATGGTGAACATGTTATTTGCCAAAATACCAGAAATGTCTTTATTGCTGCACTTTTGAGTGCAGTCCTCTCAGCAGTCAAAACAATAAAGAGAGTAAACATCAAGAGGCAAACAAACCAGCAGAACAGACTCAAATAAGGTCCGGATCAAATTTTATTGACATCTCCTGCCTGCAATTAGGAAAACAGGAAAGACAGAGACTGACATTTCCTGTGAGGAGTTGAGAGCAGAAGAAAGAAGAAAAAGAGGCTGAGCTTTACTCTCAACAAGCTCTAGCAAAACTGAAAAGAAAAGAAAAAGTAAAGCTATTTTCACTGTTAAGAAGACCAATTTGTGCAAGTGTTGCCTTTATCGTCATCAGTTTATGAAGTGTTAAATGGTTTTCTCTACGTTTTAGTCTTTAAAGCAATCTTTATTAACATTTTCTATTTAAAGGGCATGCTTTTTTGAAAATGCCATTAGGTAGTCTTCTTTTAAAAGCTTGCGATGTGAATAAAGATGGCATGTTAATGAACCTCATCTTATCTGTAAATATATTGGGACAGAGAATCTTGTATCCTGCTCTGGTAGTTTTACTCAGAGCTAATGAAGTGGGAGGGTCTGGAAATTCTTGCTGCATTACTGCCTATCTTGGTGCATTACTACCATCTGATGATCAGTTGAGCTGTCTGACACTAATGGCAGGAATGCCCATTGTGTTACCTGCATACACCTGTATATGTGTGCAAATATATGCTCAAATGTACACATCATAAAAACACTGCTCTGTGTTTTTGCACGTGCTACAAATAATGTGTCTAACTTATACTCCAAGACATGAACCAGATCTTCTGAACCAATTTCTTCTTTGGTGACAAGTGACAACACAGTTAACAACACAAAATGACACAAAACCTCAAAGGGGGAGAGACAAACACCAAGTAAATGAATAAACCAACAAACATGTACTGTATATACAAAGTAACTTTTGCTTGAAAGTTACAAAGCTCAATTAAAGACACTAATACCATTTTTCAACCACCATGAAGTTGGTGCTAGTTCTGGGCTGGTGCTAATGCTGGTTTAAAGTTGGCTTAACTTGGGAATCACATAAGAACCGGTTTGGTTTTCATGGGCTACTTATCTGCCTACATGGCACTGGTAATGCTAAACAATAAAGCACAACAATAACCGCTACAATGTCTCTGGACAAATGTTGTTCCTGACTTTGCCTAAGCCTAAACTTTTGAGTTATATAAGCTGCTAAATGTTGCCTTTTCTAGCTTTGTATGACACACTTGGTTTTAAGCTACTTAAAAGAAAGAAAGAATATTAAGGTATTATGGTTGCCTTCTTCACTGCTGGTATTAAAGTCAATCAAAAAATTTTGAGAGAGTAATGATTAATCAGCTTCTGTCTATGGATTCTACAAAAGCACAGTTCTCTGAAAGAAAGAAAGTTGTGGGTATTTTATAGGAAACATATTTAGCTAGATTGTAGAGGATGTAGTAAATGAAAATTTTAATTTGGTGGGTAGTATGGTCAATGTCAGTCAAATCTCTCTCTATCCACTTACTTCTAATGAAGCATGTGTTGAGTGTTAAACTCTTAACAGTAAATTAGTAAACTGGGTTCTTAGGCATGACTATACGGTATAATATTAAAGGAAAAATATTTTAGGTTTAGTATAACTTACCCAAGAGAACTGAAAAGTTGCCATTTTGAAAATAATGATAAACTATGAAAATTACACAATATAGTGGCATTAATATGATTTATTTTAGCATGCATGCTTAAATATAAGTTTTGAAAATATTAAGAAATAGGGTTTAGAAACCACCAATCATGCACAGCAACAAAGTTGGGTTTGTGCAGTACAGTATGGAATGTGTTTTCCACATTATAAAACAAGTATTATACAAGTAAACAAGTATTATAAAACCAGTTCTGAAGTACAATTTCACCTATTTATGTACAAAGGTATTTTATAGAAAGCTGGTAGTGGATTTAACTCTTAAGAAAATGTAAAGTTTAATCTCAACATTTCAACTTTATTCTCAAAATGCTAAATGTAAAAATAATCTTTCTCCTGGACATAATTCTTTCATTGTACAGTTAAATCTGAGCAATAAATCTTTATCTAAATATAAAAGTTGTATTTTTAGCCTACAGTACATAGTGTTGTGATCATATCATAAGCTCTTCTCTTTGTCTTGTGCTTCCAGGTCTTTCTCCAGCCTATCAGATGACAACGATGAAGCCAGAGCCAGGTACCTCCACGGGCAGTGGGTTGAACTTGGTTTAACAAATGTCCATCTGTCCACTCACACAGTCCCCCTAAGCTTGCCTGGCTCCACACCCAACACCATCACTGACAGGTCCAGTCATCAGTGTTTCCTACCAAACGGGATCCCATGTGACCAACGTGGATCGAATGACCTGCCGAAGCAGCAGTTCTCCTACGCAGCCTACTCTGCTGTTGGAAGTCTACAGGTACTGTTCCACCAGCCCGTAATGACATTTCTAAAACCAATGGTTGCTTCACCCCCTTGCTGCTGCACTCGTCTCCTGCACTTCTACCCTGTCATCACCTTTATATTGTCAGCCTGTCTAAGTCTAAGTCCAAGTCCCCAGCCAGTGAAGGTTCACTACTAAAGGTCATAGCCGGAGGTTCTGGCCTTTGCTTGGTCAACCACAGTGCAGGGTATCACATTGCTGTCATTTTTAAGTACGCACATTAAATTTGTATTTATTGATAGAAGGCTGAACTGAGTAGCAGAAAGAAAGACCACTCTTTCTGCAACATGTCTAACAGAAAAAAGCTAGAAGCAGAGTAAGGCTGTTAGTGCAGGATCTTAGATCTTTATATGTGATGATTAGAGAGTGGATACCCAGCAGAAATCTGGAGATCATATTCAGGTACGGTTTGGTCAAACTTGGTAGGTCAAACTTTAAGCTAAATTAATTTGCTGTTCAAAATTTGATCAAACCAAACAAACAAATAAATAAATACCTGGAGCACTCAACTGTCTGCCTTGTACAGTGGTCAGGGACATTTAGACCCATAGGTTTTTTACAGAGGCAAGTACAATACCATACTTAACACAAACTCAACTGCACTGGGGAATTTCAGATGAGCTGTGACTCTCAACTGAACTCTGAAGTTAATAAATAAATACCCTCTCCTGTCATTGTGTTGCCCCGACAGCTGTTAATAAAAGTATTTATCTGTTTTTGTGAACATCTTGATATGAAGCATTTACGTTAAACAGTTATTCATTCAGTAATGAACTTTAAACTATCATAGCCTTGTGTGAATAGTCATGTCTGGGTCCACACACATTTGGAGTCTTAGGAAACGTTACTGGCAGAGGTGAGATGAGCCACAGAGTGAGACAGTACATCACTCAATAACGACCACATTTCCTGTTGACATACAAAGCATTTGTCACCAGCTAGCCTCTGGCAAAGCTGTAGTTTTGGGCGTGTGGTGAGCATGTTATTTACATTCTGTGATCTGACTGGACGGTTGTTGGCCCATGTGTCTGCCACAACAGATTATAGTAACAATTTTTTTTTCATTTATTTAATTCATTTTTTATGTCCTGCTTACACATATTATATAATGTATAGTAAATATCTAGGAAACTGAGCTGCAATAATGAAACTTTCTTCAGCTATAGGTTATTTAGGTATATTATTCCTTCATGTCAGGTAGCAAACTAGCTCGCTATTTCTGCTAGAGTCAAAGTGATGACTGCCTCGCACCTAGTGTTGTATCTAGAAAATTTTACATTGCGTTGCAAAGTGGTTAGCAAGAGGTTTTGACTGGTAATCAGGGTAATGTAATCCCTGTAAGTGGATGCTTAAAACAAAAAAAGATATATTTAAGATATATTTTTTTATTCAGGTACATCTCAATGGCTGCAACCTGCCTTTCAGTTTATTCTGATAAGGTCAAGCTTTTCTTGTCTCCATTTGAATGTGTTGTGCTTCGCAGGAAGTACTCAGCTGCAAAGCCAGCTCTTCACTGACAATGAATGGCAGCTTTTGAATCTGTATCTGTGAGGACAAGGCACATGCAGTACATGAATGGTTTGAAAATGGTGTGAAAAGGATGTGAATCATATGATGGGGCCTTCACAGTCATAGATTTCAACCCAATTAAACACCTATGGGAGAAGTTAGACCTGTGTGTTAGACACTTTTCTCCACTACCTTCATCAAAACACCAAATGAGGGAACATCTTTTGGAAGGATGTTGTTTCATCCCACAAGTAGAAAGCCTTATAGAGTCAATGGCAAGATACATTGAAGCTGGTCTGGTGAACAGCTTGAATACAGTACATTATAGTATGAAACTGTACTGTATATTCACTGGATTTAAATGGCATCATACTCAGGAGAATCATTTTTCATATATAGAACAGAAAGAGTAATTCTCTTGTTAAGATACCTCAGGCTATCTCCTCCAGACACAAGGTGGTTTACACAGAATACACATCACGCTTAGATGAGAATAGACTCCACGATTAGACCAGCAAAAGCAAACTCAATGCAGACGCTGTAAATATCTTCAATGTTGTATTTGCGTCATGCCGGATGCACTGTAAATCTTTTCCGCCATCTTTCAGAAGTGTGAAGGTTAATGGAAGTCATTATGCATGTAGTCCACCCGCACTAGATAGCACACACACAAACACGCACACATAAAGAAATACAGTCACACTATTTTTAGAGGATTTTACTTTTCTGTATCCCGGGAACAGAGAGAAAGGAGTTGAAGGAGACACTTGTTATTCCCTTGAGCCCCTGCCCAGCCTGAGGGCAGATGAAAAGTTGGTGTAAGTCTCTGAATACGAAGTTTGCCTCCTCTATTTTTTCTGGCTCCCTCTCTCCCCGTTCTCCTTTCGCCACTTTGCTCGATCTATCCAGCTGTCTGCTCATCGCAGTCTACCCAAAGGAGGGTCACAGTCATCCATCACAAGATTATTTCCTAGCTCCTTTCCTGCACGCCGCCTTGAATTAAGCGGCAGTTTGCCGGATCTAAACATGGCTTACAGACAATTAAATATGGCGTTTGTGATGGATGGATCGTGGCCCCGCGAAAGTATACTGGTCTAGTCCTGCTTTTGGAGGCACTATTTTACTGGTGCTTCAGGAACTATGCTCTGACACACACACACACACACACTGTGCTGACCACATTAGACCTTATATCTTCAACTGTGTATATGACTAAAAAGACACCAATAAATCTGAGAAAACAAATTAGTCATGTGGAGTGGATCTATAACCAGACACTGTTAGAGGCAAAGTATGATATGGTAGTCTATACAGTAGCATAATGCTAATTTGACCCACCTTTCTGTTTGATAGCTTTTAAAAACAAACTTACTGTTCAGCACACCAGGTGATGTCTCCTACTTAGTGTATTGTCTATGTTTGACATGCACATATCACACACAGCCAGTTACGGGAAGAAGATGGGGTCAAACTTGGTCACATGATTCAGTTGCACTAAAAAATATGAACGCATTGAATTTTGTAGCTTATTAAAAGCATGTTAATGTTGACAGCCAAAGTTATCAATGAACTGAATTACAGGTGCATCCTAGATCATTACTAGAAAATGTCATGGAAAATGTGAAGAATTGGTTTTTTAATGATCAGTTTCTCTTTTAAATCGCATTTGCAAACACAGAACGCCATTGACACATTTGCTCATGGTGGACCTCAATACGTCTGCATATGTGGATATTAAATTTTGAAAATTACCAACTACTCCTTTTCTACGTCTACGTAGTAGACCATACAGTAGTAGCAAATATTTCTACTTCAGTGTCCAAAATGTATTCAAAATCCACTTATAGTACATTTTATACATCTATATTACACAAAATGGGTTAGCAGTCTGCTTTTTTTTCCCTGTTTGGTAGAATTCAGTTTTAGAACAATCCAATCTAGATTTTTCATCTTGCCAATGGTGGCGCATCATAGCCAGCTCTGTCCAATCACTGTCCACCACAGACTCTGCAGAGGACCCACAGCCAGTACTGCTTGTTGCAAGCTCTCGGTTTTCCTCGGTGTCTCTCTACAAACAGCAGAAAACAGTAGAAGCAGGATCAGAAAACAGGGTTTTAGACATAGATGTTTCTTTATTTTACCAGTTGCTTTACTATCTGTATGGTGCTCCTGGATTCACTTCAAGACTGGATATCTAAGATGGACTTATTATGACTGTCTGTTACCCTAACCTGTGTCTACTTCAAAGTTTTAAGTATTTTGTCATGTTTTTTTACTGAGTTAGCTGGGACTTGTGTGTGTGTTCACACACATCTGAATGTGCTTTGTTTGCCCTCACTTGAGGTTGGAGGTACGTCAGCAAACAGGAGGGAAGGGGGCGGCATGGCTGAAAACATGTTGCTTCAGAGAAATCCTCTGAGCGCAAAATATCAGCCAGGGCAGAAACATGCATCTGCAGGCTTTTTCAGCCTGAAAATTCTGGGGACATCATGGACCCGGTTTTTAACCTCTGAAATTAATTGATTAGCTTTAATAGACTTTTTTAGGAAATTTTGTTGCAATTTCTCAGTGACTTACTCTTAACAAGAACAGATCTTTAATGAAAGTTAAGTTTCTATAGTGGCTCTGTAGTGGGATAAAATGTGGTGTTGTTACATCCTATTGGCAACTGCTTTTAAGTTAGCTTTTCATTTTAACTCACATCAACTGTGCTTTAGTGCCAACCTACTGATGTGACCCTGTCACTATCCATGTCCTGGTTTTTATTTAATTTCAATTTCTAATGACTGTGATAGTTACTACAATATACATATAACGGATAAAGCAAACCTAAATAACTGTTAACCGCAAATTGCTCCTTAGAGTAAGAACAGGCCTTAAATTATTGTTTTTGGTTATTAACATATTATCTTTGTAAATGCAGGTGCAAGTTGGAGCTACATTAACACTTAAATCCTCATATCCACATGCTGTAAACTTCAAGAAAGCAGTGGTTAACTAGCATGTTTTTCCTTACTGGCTTATTGCTGGTTACACACCAGCTCAGTCATGGAAAATCAAAAATTGTTAAAAAAGATTAGATCTTAACTGGGTTCTTACTTAGCTGGATTATTGCATTATAGTTTCATACTGAGCAACATCTCTTTTAGTTATTAGAGGCTGATAACTGATTTGACCCTCTGACCTGCAGGAAAATATTTTGAAAAATAAGTTGTCAGCTTCACTGCCACTTGGCTGATAAACATGATCTCAACATTAACTGGCCTTCAAATTACTGTACTGCACCTACTATGTTTTGTTGTAAACAAAATAAGACCCCATAAATTAGTTTTGTTTGCTTTTATGGCTCAGTTTCAGAGTAAATTGGATATTTTTATTTGTAGCCCTTTGCAGAACACAAGGTACACAGGAATTGGGGCATATGGTTATTTTTATGATATAAAAAAGGAATTGAGGAGTAATGAAGAATAGTAGTGGATGTGGAAAATGACACCAGCAACAGACCCAGCTGTCATTGGAAGCGTAGGACTTGTGGAGAACACAAGACAAAAATACACAAACAAAGCAATCCCAGGTGACATCAACACCCATGAAGTACAGAAAAATCCTCCTGGTAGAGTACACATTCACCAGGGGGTGTTATCCATCTAGTGAAACAAGAAGCCAGTCTCCCTGAAGAGCCTCCGCACCATTTGGTCACAGCTGTAGGACATGTTGCAATAGCTTTCTTTATCAGAATGTGTTCTGAACATTTTTGCCTGGTTGCTTGTTGCATACTGCTGTTATTAAATTCCCAGTCACAATACATTATAACACACACACAAATATAGGTTAACTTACCAAATTCTATATTTCAAAAATAATATTTTAATAACAAAAACTACTTTATATGCTTTGATCCCAAATAATTTCCAGTTACAGTTAATGTACTGAAGTGTATGGAATTATGATAGATTCTAAGAAAAAATGTGTGTAATAGTTGAAGCTAAAAACTACAAAACTTTCATAATGGCTACCTTCTTATGACCTCTAACTACTGTAGCTGATCCATTGGGTTTTATTCAGATATTGCTTGTATTCCAAAAACTTCTTTTACACTGTACAGTATGTTTTCTTTTTTCACCAGCACGTAATGACAGAATTGTGTCAAACAAAATAAAAAATACCTCTTTATATAACACCATACTTAAAAGAAATTATTAGGAAAAAACAGACTTGGAAACTCAAACAACTCATAATGCAGTATTGGAAACTGCTGCTTGTTTTTGTGTAAAGTCAATTTTAAGAAAAAACATGACACAAATGACAAATTTAGCTCAAGGTGTTTAGCAATCTCTATAGCATACGGCACCCTATGTCCTTAGAACCTTGTATGTTTGTGCAGTCTAATGAGCAATACTGTTATATTTCATACTTTACATTTACTTTCCAGATTTTTATTCGTTCTATCAGCCAAAATATAGTTCGACCAAAGGCTGTAAATAAAACTCACTAACAGGTTTTCTTGATATGAATTATTTTTGTAAGGACAAACTCAATTCGATTCAAATCACTTCAAATCCAGCTGGATGTAAATGACAAAATCGAAGGTAAGCTGGGGTAGAGCCACGGGCTTCATTACGTGGCTCAACATCACAGCATCAAAAAGCTCACTGATGCTTTATAAATTCTCTCTTTTAAGCCTTCCACAGATAGGCTCTGGGGAAAAGCCTCTGACTAATTCAACACAACTAAAGTCCTTGTCCTTTCCTCCTCCCAGTCATCTGTCACCTTTCATCTTTTCACCTATCTTCTTTAGTGTTTTAGATAAATTCACTTTAATTGTCCAATGCAATTGTAAAGCCCAGAGTAAATGAAGAACTATGAATACATGCGCCTAGGTGGATCTGGTATTGGTTATGATATTGTTATGCATATTGTTAAGACATGCATGCATATATAACTGGTTAGTCTAGTACTATCACAGATAGTACAAACTGTTTGCATGTGCTCTGTCTCATGATAAATGCAGCTGGTGATAAAACTTGGGCGTGAGGTCTATAAAGGTTAAGATCTCCCAGTTGGGCCTTCATCATCCACGAGCCACTGGGAATAAAAGAAAGAATTTAAGAATGCATTCTATTAAAGGTGTAGAGATGCCTAGTGAAGGAGAGTGTGGTTCTGGCACCTCAAACCAATGCAAGAATAAAAGAAGAACAGGTTAAGGACAGCCTGACATTATCTGGCAGCATTCACCTTACCAAAGTTAGGAGAATAATGCATCCAACTACAGGTGAGGTGCCTCTGGGCAACTGCTGACATCTCCAGTGATTGAGCCTCAGACTTAAAGTGGATTTAAGAGGTTAGAAACTTTATTCTTTAAGAAAAGATGTAATGTTTGAAGTGCTGCCCTTTATTAGGAACTACTTTGGGTCTCTTGCTGTCAGACGCTGATGGACAAATGGGGTCACCAACACAGCTACTCCCAGACTTACAACCAGTAACTAGAAGAGAGGAAGGCCTGGAATGTGGATCACTTTCTTGATTGACTGCTGCTGTTGATGCAGAGGGCAGAGAGCAATGGCCAGTCATGGGAGTGGTCACCATCTCTGTGCTTGTCCCAAGGCCTGAGGATAAAGGAGGGGGCACAGGTGCTCACTTTAAAGCCATATATACCACACTGTGTTGGTTCCTGAGTGCTGACTGTCTCAAGGTAAAGGAATGAGGAAGACATCTCAAGCGGAGAGGATAGAACTGTCTAGAAAGGCAATGGAGGGAGCTTTGTACCAGTGTGGAAATGTCCAAAGATTCTCCACTGTAAATCTTTTCAATTATAAGTCAAATACATCCTAGACAGTAAGGGCTAACTATGGTGGCATTCGCCTTGGAAGGTTCCCCCATACATAGATAGCAGATGGAGGCTTGGTGCTAAGCAAAGCAGCTCATTCTTTCTACAAGTAGTAGATTATGGGCTCCATCTACAGGCAAGTGTCTCATACTCAGCTGAGGATAGAAGGGTCACCACACAGTTAGCAATGATGAGATAGACTGTTATTCCTCACAGATCTAAAGTTGTATGTTCATCCAGTCATAATAGGAAAGTAGCTTCCACTTGGTACATTTCTGGCTGTTTTTGCAAGATATTTCTTATTTTCCCTATACATCTAGCCACATAGGTCCTTACTTACTTTTTATACCCACCTTCCCTACATCTTCCAGGTATACATGCACAAATACACCCACATGCAACCCTTTAACACACAGTCTCTGCTCGCAGCTATAAATAGCCTTTATTATAAGGGTGTTGTGCTCAGGAGAGCATATTGAAAACATCTAGCAGGTTGTTGTATCTCTGCTGAATGTGTGTATGTGTTCGAACGCATACAGGTACATGAATATGCATATGTAAACTTGTGCATTAATAATCACAGAGTCAACATTTGCAGGATTTGCCTCCTCAGTGTAAACATTTACTGCCTTTATGGAGCTGTCTACATTCTGAAAATGATATGTTAATGAATGATTAATTGTATCCCAACAGAATAAACAATATAATAACCTCATAAATGTGGAAGTGCTGCTATATTATTTGGCTTTTTTTTGGCTTTTCACATATGTATGTATCATAACCTCTATAGAAAGTGAGTGATAAAAGATAGAAATATATCATTGTGTAATTAAGTCAAATATTTCTTACAGTATAGATCTCACTGCATTTACTGCACAGTTCTTCAGTTTAAATGATGACTTTATACAAAGATTTTAAGTTATAAGATGCTTGAACTGCCTAATCCCCCAATATACTGAGATATACTAATAAGATCCCTAATTAAGGTAATTAAGATTATTTAGAAGCCAGCACTATTTCATCATACTTGTCTTCACATTAATATGCTAGTAATATGAACTCTGCCTCTTAAAACATAATGGAGTTCTTGCGCTTTCAAGAGAAACAGTTTTTCCTCATTAATATGCAAATGCTAGCACAACTGTGGAATTTAATGAAATCATCTCCTCTTTAAGGACACCCCTAAGTGTGATTGAGAATGTCAGCATGAGAACGAATTCATGCAGTTGTGTGTATAAATTAAAAACTGGCACCATGGCATAATGATCATTAACGAATTAAAGCTTAGCAGATTTGTGTGTAATTCACATAATCACTTCTGATGCTATTTTTGATTTGTGATATTTTTTTTATAGAAAACAAACTGCAAATATATTTAACAATCCTTCTGTTAAAGAGAAAATATAATGAATTTCCTGAACTCTGCACTGTTGATATTGGACCAGAGGACATCCACCAGAGACAGTTTCCTGACCAACACTGAGCCATGTGTCAGAAAAGAAACACCTCATATTTGTTCTTTCTTGGTTGTACTATTTGAGTAAATACACTTCGTTACTTTCCACAATGGGACTAGTGATTTTAGCTTCTAGTTCACTAAGATGCATCTACTGGAATTTGTCCAATCTGGCCAACCAGAAAAATGAACACAAGCCAGATTTGCAGATACAAGGGCCACTGGTTGGCCAGCAAACAGTGCCCTCTATGGTGAACATCCAGTGGTCCATTACTGGCAGTCCAGACCTCATTTATTTGCAAGACCTTACGTAATGCAAAACCATATAATGCAAGTAAATAATGATATAGATGAAACATAATGCTAACTAGGTTGAAAAACATACAGCAGCAGAATCTATATTCTATTATGTCACACAGGCCTGTTTTGTATGATGCACCTGAATTACAATTAATTTCCCAATAATTTAATACAGTCCACATCTTATTTCTCCATTTTATTTCCATGCATACTGTATTATACAAAAACAGAAAAACCGTCTTTTGTTTAGATCAACAGATCAGTAAGTTTTGAAGTTATTAGGTGAGTACACTGTACACTGCACATATATGCACATATGTATATGCTACTATTATGCCCCATGCATAAGCAAGCAGTCTATTGTTTTTGCTAAGCCATTTGACAATCCTCCTAGCAATCAGTGCCATCATTTTCAGTCAGCGTTCTTTTGAATTAAGTTTAATAACATACTTTATTGACTCTGATTCATATTTGTAGTTTGCATTTGGAACAATCCTACATGTACTCACTAACAATTTAACTGCACTCATCCATTTCATGATTCAAATCCGTCAACAAAGCTCATGGGGTTTTTATTTCCCCCTATGAGCACGACCCACATACTGGTACAGTACACAACCTGGCACAATTTCTCACAGGAAAGGCAGCTACAGTACAACACAAGTACCCGTGAAATGACTTAAAGTTGGATCAGGGCATTTTTAAGAATTTGGACATAATGCTACATTATGGACTAGTTTTGACACTTGCCTGATCCCTGCTTGATGTGTTCTCAAAGTTTTCATATTATTGAATCTTACTAAGTTAGAAATGATGGAGTATCTACTGTAAAGTCATTTTCTCAGAACCAACAATCAAACATTAATACAAGCAACCTTTGTTTGCTTTGTATTTAATTTCAACCAGAATCAGTGGTGGGGTCATGGCCACCCCTGGAAAATTGCTGGCCACCCCAGTGGCCCCCTGGAGAAGCACCACCCGTTGTGTGTTTTGTGTGTTTTTCAGTAATGTTTGTGTGTTTCTCAAAATGTAGGTAAATGTGTTATATACATATTTTTAATGAAAAAGAGTCGAAGGGTAGGCATTGACAATCACAGGTCTAACTGAATCTCAGTCAGCACAAGGAGGACTGATTTAGTGTGCCATCCTAAGATTTTCACTGGCCCCACCTGGCCACCCCTATGAAAATTTTCTGGGGGGTGCCTCTGACCAGAATGGGTTTTCATTTCTTTTATATCATATCCATCAATCAACCTTGGTTCAATTTATTTTTTTTCCTGTTTGTATTACACAGCAACTTTGATCAGTAAAACTATAGACATCCAATTACATTTCACTGTAGTTGAACCTATTGAAAATAGTTTTTCCCAACACTGGCCCCTTTCAGCCCGCCTCTCCTTGTTGTCTGACATAATGACAGTGTGACTGTGAAGACACTTCATTTACATGATGTGATAAGAGTTAATTACAGGGTGGATTTGAGCAGCTTTCAATCATTAGACAGCAGAAACAATCCATGACCTCCTGCGTCTTCTCCCTGCAAGCCTGCTGTTCTTTTCTGTGCCATTTTCCATTCACATGTTCAGTATTTAGAAACAGAGGCTGAGAAAGAGAATGCAATATTTTTTAATATCCTTTCTTTCTGAGAAGATATATTTAACAAATTAATGTATTAACAGATCACTCAGAATCGCTTCTTGGAATCACACTGAGCGTCAGTCTAGGACCTGAGAGTCTTGAGAAATATTTATGAACCCTCCTGCACTTACTTTCAGCAAAGTGAAAGATTACTCTTAGGAGAGTCATTTGATAATGACTAACACCTGAAAGGCTGTGCAGAGTGTGGAGGAGCATAGCATTAGAAGAGCACAGAGGAGCTCAGGTCCCAAGCTTCTATTGTGGCTTTAACTTAGGTGACAAAGTTTCTGTGTGCAAAAGCATAATGCCAGAATTAATAGTTAGCAGTAAGGCTATGTTCACAGTTTTTATGCATGTTAAAATAGTCATGAGCACTGAAATAGGTTTTGCCTTCTGCTGAGAGACAACATGCACCTTTCTCCTTCTGTACAAAACTATAAACCATAGGAGGCGTCAGACCACTTTTACTGGGGCAGGTGCCCCAGTATAAATCAGCTGTGCCCCAGTAAACTAATTCTCAACTGCCTTCTATCGATTGTCAGTACATTCATTAAACTTATAACCACAGAAAGGAAACTGATTAAAATACAAGGCAGTCAGAAACACAATCAACCATGTGAAAGCAACACAGTTTAAACAAAAAGCACAAGATGATGCCAATACGTGTCTGCACGCGCCTGCGTATTCTTAAGGCTGCAGCGCCCATTGCTCGATTAGCAGAAATAAAAAACACCTAGAAAACTACGGAAAATGTCCACTGGTGATAACACTGCCTGAACCATTACTGACTCCTCCTGTAGATGGATATCAGAAAGTTCTTTAAACTGACCAAGCAGAGCGAAGAAGAAAGGAGAGTTGAGTTCGAGGGAGGTAAGAGTTGATAACCGAGCTAGCTAACAGACTGTTGATTAGCATAAACTGAGTAAGTGAATAGGTAGATTTGTTGTGAAAGGTCATTCAGTGTGTTGAGACCACTCCACACTTGGCTGAGGTGCACAGTGAGACAATATTGTTGTCTTATCAGTTGAGCGGGAAGAACTTTGTAAACTGAATGTGAGTCAAGTGATTGACCGATTTGCCAAAATAAAAAATAGGCGCCACAGTTTAATGCTCAGAAATTGAACGAACTCTGTTTAGACTTGGTGGACAAGACAGGTGCTGTTACACTTATGGGGAGTACTTGATACTCTTCATTTGTTGCTGGACATGTAATAATTGGACATGTGTACGTTTCCCTGTTCATAGACATATTTTGTTCTGAAGCAGTAATTATTATCTATTTTTGTACAAATGTAAGAAAGTCTCAGGATTTGTTGTTGACATGTACGGCCTATGCCTTTTCATGTTGATGGTTACAGTAAATAAATATTTTAATAAAGATTATTATGTTCACCTTTCCAAGTACTTGTTGTAGTGTATTGGAAGGGACAAAGACAGTCTGGGTAGAGCCAGGGTGGACGGGCTGTGCCCCAGTAAAGCTTTATGTCTGACAATGCCCCTGCTGTAAACATTCACATTAAGTGGATATCTTCTATTATTTTCAGCCTGTTGACTACAAAATCCCCTTTTATGTTGTTCTCAACAAAGAAACAATGTC
This sequence comes from Helostoma temminkii, assembly GCA_900302695.1. Classification (NCBI taxonomy): domain Eukaryota; kingdom Metazoa; phylum Chordata; class Actinopteri; order Anabantiformes; family Helostomatidae; genus Helostoma; species Helostoma temminkii. The sequence goes on along the minus strand of OMLM01021093.1, from coordinate 19,773 downwards.
CAGGACAATGCAATCATATTTTTTATACTAAAAGAACTTGAAAAGTTAACCACTTGATTTGAGTATCTCAAGCTTTAGATGTACGTTTCTTCTGTTTTATTTCACAGAGCGAGGACTCCAGTGCTTTCACTAAAAGAGCTATCCATATGCATATGTTCATGTGCATGTAGGGGACCATCAATTCTTGGCCAGTGTTAATGGGCAGAATGGCTTCAGCAACCAGTGTTCAAATGGGCATCTGACTGTGCTTTTTAGAGAGATGTGAAAAATTATGAGTCTATGCTAAAATCTAATCTTACATATATCTTCATGTACTCTGTGAACTGTTTGCTAAAGCACAGTTGAACAAGGCTTAATGAATATGCTGGTTATCCACTCAAATGACTATTAATGTATTTAAAGAATAAAAAAGTTTATAATTGACCGAAATGCATTAAATTAAGCCATGACCAACCCCATCATATTAGACTGCTGTATAGTATTATGCTGCATCTTGCATGTACTGTAAAGACTTTTTCACACAGTAATGATGTTGAAAACTCTCATGGTCACTGGGACGTCTCTCCATGGTGAACATTCAGCAGTAGCCCATTTTCTACTTTATTTTATGTCTCCTTTTAAATATAATGTTACCCAGTTTTGGGAAGCATGCCATATTAATATGAACCCATTTGTCAAATATTATAGCTCACATATAATATCTAATAAATATATGACAAATAATATTATATAAGGCTCTACTGTATATTGGATTTTAACTGCTACAATTAAGAGAGAGATATCCTTTATGACAATTAAGCAGGTGACATCCAGGCAGGAAAATTTTATCGTGTTCAAAATAAAAGCTTTGGTCCGGCCTCTCTGAAGACCTTTGAGTCTTGTGCATTATCTTTACAAAGCACTGTAATAGCACTCACAGGTTTATTTACTACCGTTGAAGTGATTGGTTCTGGCAGAACCATTATTGCAGCAAAGCTTGGTTTTCCGTGCTGCTGCAAAAAAAAAAAAAAAAAAGGCGACATGACAGTGCCACTCTATACAGAAACAACACGAGTTCTCTGCATCACACAGTCAGTCTCAACTTGAGTGTCAAAACCATGTCTTTTAATGAGCTCGTTGTCATCAAGTGAGCTCATTGCAGTGCTGTTTTAAAAGCTGCTAACTCACATTACAGCAATTAATTAGCATGACTTTCAAAGTTTCGCTTCTCACTAATGAGCATAAATGCTGACTGATAATAGCTACAGTGAATATTTCACATTTAATAGTTAGAAATATATTGGATGATGACAGAGTTGATCAAGATTTATAATTCTCCTTATCATCCTTCAAAAATGAAAAAATCTTTTATTTGTCTTGGTTACAAGGAAAAAGCTTAGCATGAGAATAATGCCACACAGAGGCCACTTATATTGTTAGTTTCATTAACCCTGCGATGAAATGATGGAGGAAAAAAGAACGGGGTAGAAGAAGAAATGAGATGGATCACATTTAAGCGGCACCATCCCGGTGCGTATACAGACTCTTCTGTATTTCAATTTGCTGTGTCTTGTACTCTTCCATGGTCTGCAGTTTAAATGGAGGACTTTTATGATGCAAATGCAGGCAGGAGCGATAAATCTCTCTCTCTCCTCTCCTGGGCTCTGCTGACGCAAAAAGATGTGCTTTCTTGTACTCTCTCTCTCTCTCTCTCTCTCTCTCTCTCTCTCACTTGCACATTCAGGCACTCTCCCGCACTTTCCCCCGCTTTCTCACCACTGCGGCATCGTGTTACATTCGCCCCCCCAGGCCACATGAAAAATGAATCAGGTCCAGGTGATGCAGTGAGTAAGTGGGGAGTGAGGGGGAAAGAGCGTGAGACACAGAGAGAAAGTGGGAGAGAGAGAACCAGATAGGGAGGGAGGCCCCAAAAAAGTAATGCTTTGACTTTCCTAAACAACTTCTAGGTCACTTTAATTTGGGAGATGATGACATTCGCTCAGTCACAGAGACAAGCATGCATGCACACAAAAACACACAGAAACATGCACAAAGACACACTTGACCGAAGTAATTCCTGTGTTCTATAAAGTAATCAGATTCTATTGTGGTGCTGTTCTATTGATTGAGAGGCTACACTGGCAACGATTATATGCACACTGACAATTCATTACATTTCTATAATGGTTTTTAAAATACTCTAACCTTTATCAAATTGCAGCATTTTAATTGGTGTTGTTTGTGTTAACTGAAGGCCATGGCATCGGTTGGAATTTTTTCAAAGCTTCTGTCAATATGAGAGGAGTTTAATGATCCTTTTTCACATTGCGTTACAGATTTTTAATGTTTTTGCATTCTCTGCAATTTTTTTTGTCCAATAAACAAATAATCTGTTTTAAAAAGAAGCATAATTGAAAAGGCTCCTGACTTGAAGAGGCTGTACGTATTGTGGGTAAAGCTCGAAGAACACTGTTCCTACATGTCCCATGATGCAATGTAACAGTCAGTTTTGGATGTTATCACTCCATTCAGTGGCCATTATCTCTTGTTCATAGCACTAAAATATGGGTTAGTAGGTCCCTGCTCCACCTGCCAGTAAGCTCAGTTTTTCTCACGTATAATGTTTAGTCTCGGAAATGGTTGGTAACGAGATGGTTAGGGTTAGGGAAAAGATTTTAGTTTGGGCTCAAATAAAGTTAACAAAGTTGTCTCTCATACAGCCACCCACCACAGTCCCTGCACAGACTTTGATGCGGTTAAGTTACGCCAGCAGCTGACTCTCAGCTTTGGTCATTTTAACTGCAACCACTAGATGTCACCCAGTTACCTCACATATCGATTATGAAACTGCTAGCCTGCTGGTAGTTAGTAGGTGTCCTGATGTGGGCATTATAACAATTGATAATGACCAATTAATCACTTGATAACTTTTGAATTAGTATTTTTTATAAAACCTCCATTACTGTTAAGCACCTATGTCCACGCTCTCACAGTTGTACTAAGGCTTTTGGTTATGATTATGCCTTCGAGCCCTTGCAGAGATAAACCTCGTTACCCCTTTTCAACTAACATAAACAAGGTGTTAGTACAGAACTGGTTTGATTTTCCACAGGCTTGAGAGCCGCTATAGTACCACTGCCATTGTTAGCTTTAGCGTTTAGCTATCTACCTATGCTGGTATCCATCACACTGAAGTTTAAACAAATCTAGTGAATGATAAACTGATTTTTTCAATTACAACAAAGCTTTAGTTGATCTTATTGACCTTGATAACCCTGCACCAGCCCTTGGCCAGCTCACAACCAGGACAGGCTGTCGAAATGCAAGAACTGGTTAAAAAGGGCACTGGATTAGATCCAGATTTGGTGCTAAAGGGTCATCAGGGGTCTTCTGTAAGACAGTACAAGGCTCCACTAACCAACCACAGAGTATAATAATTAGGAAACTGTCCTTTATCTTATATTATATACATTTATATATATTGTTTTAACAATAATAAATACTTTTTTTTTTCTTTTATACCCAGCGCTCATGCAAAATAAGGTATACGTAAATTATGGACAAGCCAATGAACACACAGCTGTTGTTGCGGACAAACACATAGAAGTCACATGATATCTGGGTGGTTTTCCAAATATTATGAAGACAATATTTAGTGAGTTATTGATAACTGCTGACTCCTGAACCTCTGTTTTATTTCTCTTCACCAGGGAGAGGTGGTGGATGTCCAGTACGGCAGTGTGGATGACCTGAGAAGACTCAAAGGCAGCCTGAACCTCACCAACCAGATAGCTGTGGTTAAGCTTGGTCAAGCACCTTTGCTGTACAAGGTAAGATCAATTCAAATCTCCACAAAGTTCTACTGCTCTGCTGATAAGGGAATCACACATCAGATTTAATGCTTTACCTGATACTATAATCCTGCATCAGGAAAAAATGTTCACCAAGGCTGAGGACTGAGATCATTTTGAAGTTTAAATTTCCATTATGATTTAGGGTATTTCGATATGTTTGCATCCAATTACTGTATAGCTCTTTGCCCTTTTAAAAAAACTCTAAACAAATTGATGCAAATGAATTTTACACTAATGTATGTGGCTCAAGTCAAGCATCACTAATTTGATGTAATATTTTACCCTAAATTCATCATACCTAACTATTTTGTCTGCATCTCTTTGGTACAGAGATATCTGAATCCACTTGCCTTCGTTAGAAACAGCATTCCCAGTGCATTGATTGATTAGGCTCTTTTCTCCTTGGGTGTGTGCCACTTTTAGCTGAAACCAGTAATTACAAGATGACAGGGAACACATAATTCCCAACCCAGTTAATCAAAGCATAAACACCTACTGACATGTTAATTACTGATACATTCACCTTCAGTTGCTTTCAAACTAAAAATAATGCAATTACACAAAGCTGAATACAAACTGTGTGAGGACTTATGCAATATAAGAAATAGAAATGTATACAGCAAGTGGCTTCTGACACAGTTGTAGCCATGTATCTATGTAGCTGACTGAAGAATTATGACATGTTTTGTGACTTTTTTTCAAAATCCAGAGAGTCCAAAATTTCACTTAATACACAATAATACTTTATTCACTGGACATCACCTCTGAATATGAGTTTAGTGAAAAATAGGACGCTAATGAGGCGAAATGAGAGTAAACGGAGGTTACCAAAACAAGGAGAAGAAATGTTTAAAGAGGGGTCACCATACTCCATTTAAATTTACACAGACTTTTAAAAATCCATTATATCAGACTGCAACGGCTGTCACATGGGACCCTTCCAGCAACAGGCTCCTGACCCATTTTCCCTCCTCGCCCACAGTTTATGACAAATTTGATCATGTGTGCTTCATAATGTCACTGTGTGTCAGCAGCTGAGAGAAATGATCGCCCTTTACATATAAGTGGGGGAGAATGATTGATGAGCCTTGTACTCTCACTAATGAGTGTGTGACGGTGACTGCAGGCCCCGTGTTACACATGCAGCTAGATGCTTATTCGATACACGCACAGGGAACACATGTTTTCAGCATGTTAGCTGAACTCACTTGGTAGCAGCTATCTTGGGAATCACAATATAAACTTACTACTGTATATTAGCATATTCCAGCACAGTTTTTAAAGGTGTGAAATGTACTAAATTAAAATTATTTTCCTTTTACTAAAATAACAGGAAAATAATGTAAAAATCAAGTCAAGTAAAAATAGAAATTAGCTTATTTAATATGTACTTTGGGGAAACATTACCAAGTTATTATTTCTTGTTCCCAAGAGAGTGTTTTATTTTGTCTAGTTCATTTATGGTGGCACACTATATTATTATTATATATTGTTATTTTCAAGTGCTATATTGTAGAGCAACTTATAGGCACTAACTTGTAGCTGGGCCAAACAAAATGCTGTTTTAACATCGAACATGTGCATGAGGTGATGATGCATTTTACGCAAATGATGCATGCATATTAATTTTTGCAAAATGATATTATGACAATTATGGGCAAACAATGCTTAATGCTGAGCAATGAAAGACCACAGTTTTAGCACTTCTTGAATTTATCCCTGTATCCCAAATTCATCATGAACTGCATTTAGTTCTCGTGCCCATTTTTTATTGTGTTGAAACAATTTAACTTAAATATATTTATTTTTCCATCCCAAGTTATTTAGAAGCACAAAATGTGCTTTGGGTTATATGCATCCTAAGTCCCTGTTTTTGTCTTGTGCATTAAAAGTATGGATTCTTCCTTCTTATTACCCATCCATCCTTCACATCCATTTAATATATACTGTAGATTGTCTGTATTGGGTGTCAGTCAGTGTGCAAAAGCCTGGGATTTTTCAATATATATGTATGTGTATGATATGTGCAAAAGTGTGCTTGTGTGTTTTTCTGTGTGTGTGTATATGTGTGTGTGTGTGTGTGTGTGTATGTGTGTGTGTGTGTGTGTAGTGTCCCTGCTTCCAAGTGAAGGACAGAGTTGTAATGAGAGGAGAATGACCGTGACTGGTGTCACATATTCAATAAAATAGTCATCTACGCTCATAAAAAACAAGGACGCTACATCTCCCATGAACGACAATAAAGTACCTGCTCTGCACACTGGCAGATGCAGCGCACTTTCTCCCACCCAGACACTCATCGACGTCAGCTAAATAAACCAGAACATGGCGTAACCTTTGATCATCGTGAAGAAAACAACCAGTCATATGAATAAAATCAACTTCAAAAAACATCATAAGTAAGAATAATGATAAGTGCACCTTCTCTCTGATGGATACTGTACTGCCAGCTGTGGTGGTGGTTGGTGATGCACACTGGTTGATTGACAAGTGATCTCTGAAAAGTACAGTGCAGTAACAGCACCAAAATGACACAGATGTCACAAAAGCTTTGATTTTCCACAATGACGCAAGGGGTGGCAAACTAACGCTGCAATTTTCTATCCAGACATTTGTAAACATGGGCTATAGTTCCTGCTGTAACTACTTCATCTACTGAAAATGCAGCACTTTCTCATCCCACAGTTTCGCATAATGATGCTTTCCATAATAGCAAGTACTGGCATCTTGTAAGCTATTGGCATCTCATACCAATGCTAAAGTTTCCCCTTTTGCTGCTCATACAGATTTAAGTTAGTAATTTTAGGGTCAAGGCAAATGGTCCAGGACTTGATGCCCTGAGAATCAGACCAACTGGATATTCAGTAAAGCACAAATGCCAAAAAATCTAATTTAAAAAAGGAAGAAAAGAATGAAATCTTCTATCATGGTCATTCTGTGGTAGATTGACTGTCCTGCTGCATCACCCTCCTGTTGGATACCTTGGTTCATTTTCCCTCCACAATGGCAAACTGTCTAGGTAAATAATCAACATAATGTTCCCTCAAAAATACTTTGGGATGATGTTTTCATGTTGGTTCACAGTTTCCTTTTTACACTATATGTGATGCAGATGTGATAAATTTATGCAGGAAACTGGGACATTTCAATTATTTGAGTTTCTTTTTAATGTAACTGAATATCTGCCACTGCAATAGGACAATCTAAATACCTACTTCATTATTTTACATGTGTAATAGTTTTACTTTTATTATTATACATTTTCATATCTACTATTTTTATTTCTATTTTTACCAGTGGATCAAGTGGCAACCATAGAAATTAGCACTCACGTTTATCCTCCAACTCTATGGGTCTTGCAACTCCTGGGTTCTCTTCCTCACTCATTTTTGTTTAATCAAAAACTTTTATTACCTTCTAAAGAACACATAATATTCTAGCACATATTTTGATGCATTTGCACAAATATGAATATGCCATCTCCTTTTTTCGTACTCATTGCACGACTGTGTCTTGTATGTGTGTATCCAGCTATCCCTACTGTCCGAGATGGGTTTTGGTGGTGTACTACTCTACATTGACCCATGTGATTCTCCCTCTGGTCACCACACGACACATCAAGCATTTAGAGTCACCATGAACCCTGGGGGAAATCCAGCCAATGGTGAGTAAAAGTATTTCAGTAAACCCATATGTATATATATAGACCTTTGTAATTACCTTTGTAATCAAGTTTGGCAACACAGATGAGACTTCGCAAAATGGGTTAGGGTTGCATTTGGGTTGTGTCAGACATACTAGGAGCTTCAAACTTCAAACTACAACAGAATAATAAAATGTGTTGAGAACTGAAAAAACAAAAACATTGGTCATCTTCATAATTTAATGTTTCCCTTACCATTATATTAGCGAGGCGCTGTGCCCTGCCAACGGCACCCCCTGCCCTGCCTAGAAGGTCAAGTTAATTTATTTAATTTTATATTCTATATAATGCCAAATCACAACAGCAGTCGTTTCTATCCTATAGAAAAGGTCTATACATCGTTTTTTTACTAACCAAACTAAATAGCCTAGTGTTATTTATCTTATTTATATGACGGCATGTCATTTCTCCTCCGCTCTCTGTATCGTGCACAGCGGAGTTGCCTCTTGATGCGCGCACACACACAGGTGAGCCAACCCTGTCTGCTAAAAATTACATTCCTATCCAACAAAACTGCAACCTTGCTTACGTTTTATGAGAAATGTAATGGCAACCGGATTACTTTTTCTGTAAGTAAGGTAAGGATGGAGGCAGTTCCCATAACTTAGGAGTGTTCGCGTAATACATTTACATTTAGTCATTTGGCAGACGCATTGATCAAAAGTGACTTACAAGTGAGGTACAAAGTAAGCAAAAATCCAAGTCTGGGAGAAATAGTCCACTTGCTTGTTTTCCGCTATGATATTGTCATGCTATCTTACATAATTATCCTAACTAACCTAACTTAGCTTACCAACTTAGCTAACTATCTAACTTAGGGCACTAATGCATTAGATTTTATAGATTTATTATAATGAATGATAACATTTAGCTTTATTATTAGCTATACTAGCTATATTATCATTCATGAATTTCGATGTAAAAACTATGATTTAATATTCTGACTTGATCTACTTTGAACTGGCTTTTCTTTTTTTTTTTTTTTTTTTAGCAAGTTGGAAATGGCCAAATGGGTCAGAAATTTTTTTCTTTGCTTTAAATAATAGGTCTTATTTAAATCTAATGAGATGACAAAAATGACTGTGCAATAAAGCATGAATGATATAGATTTCTGTACGTATGTATTAATTCTATATTATTATATGTGACATATAGATAACAGGGGGAATTAAATTATAACTTGTTTAATATAATAATGAATAATACTATAATTATTTACAATGACATGCACACTCTCACACAGTTATTGCTGTTCTGTTAAAATAACCTTTAATAGAAAATAATTTTTAAGTACTAACTCATTACCTTGGCCTCAGGCAGAGGATGTCACATTTCTGTATCTCTGTGACTCTCTTCTGCTGTATTTAAATCACCCTCCCAGGATGGATGACCTCTCTGACCCTCAGTCTTGTCCCCACTTCCTATTTTTCTGCCTGGTCTGGCCAATAGGGACGTGTCATTACCACTGAAGTATCCTTAGTCCTTGTAAGAGTCCCAGTACCACAGTAGCAAGACCCAGTAGAGCCCTGCCAGATGTCTGGACTGCTGTGTGAACATGTGTGAAAGTATGTGTGTTAATGTGTGTGTGTGTGTGTGTTGGTGTGCGTTTAAGTGGAAGAGAGAGACAGATGCTGGCTGTCTGGTCTCTCACCAATTGCAGTGCTCTCAGGTCCCCAGTGCTAATACAGCTCAAAAGAACAGAAGATGTGAAAGGACACCTCATTACTCATATCAACCACACTAAATCTAAATCTATGTTTTTATTTTACTAGGAGCCATCCAGTGAAATAACTACTTTTGATATTATACTTCATATTATTATATTTTATAACACATCTCACAAGATGTGAGATGTATTAGGGTGATGGCTGTTTATTTTATGTATTTATTTTTTGCTGCAAACTTGCTGCGGTGTACAGTATACCTATGCTAAAGCGAAGCTAGCTAAAATACCTCTGGCTACATTTGAATCATCCTGTTGAAGTCTCAACTCTGCAACAGAAGCCTGTTCCCTTTTACATTTTGGATCAAACTTGCGTCCTATATTGACCAAACTCCCATCATACACCATGTCTGCAGGGCATAGGACAATGTGAATTATTCATTAGGTAGTATTTAGATTGGCTGGAGGTGTGGCCCCCACATTCACCCCCAGGTGGACCAGGTAGGGGGTCATGAATAATGCTAATTTTATTTAAAAAGCTTCTGAAACAGCTGCTGAGGGACAGACAGGAGTCTGACTGTTAGAACAAAATGGATTTAGAGACAACATTTGGTTAGTTAAATGTCACAAATAGGTCTGAAACACATCTAAAATATATACATTATAGTCAAAAAAGGCCTTACCATTAGATCTAGATCATAAAGGTTGACAGTTGTATATATTTATACACAATACAAAATACAATACATTCTCATCTAGACTCATTAGACTTTGATTATGATGAAGAAATTAGTAGTGGCTTGATAAGGAATAAAAATAATGAATAATAAATGCAGTATGTCTGCATAAGTGAAAACAGTGTGAATATATATAAACTATTAAATTAGTATATAAACTATTGCTTTCCTATTTCCACTTTCTAATTAGATTAGATTACATTAGACAACACTTTATTGATCCTCCTAAGGGGAAATTGCCATACAGCGGAGTAAATATGACTTAATGAGTTAAAAACAACAGAACAGAATTCATGTAGAAAAAATTATAAATATACATAATTGATCAATAGCATAACAGTAATAAGGTGAGATGACAAATTGTGTGAGTTCATTGGGGGCAACAACAGCACTGAATTGAAATCAGGCTTACCAGTCTGCAGTTATCCAGGTCACTTGAGTTTGCTGGGAGAGATGGACTCCAAGACGTCCAATGTCAGCAGGGCTCAGCTGTGCGCTTTCCCCAGCTCTGCACCTTAGACTCCTCAGCTCCTGGTGGATTTCAGGTCTTCTGGAGGATTTCATGTGGATTTTAGTGTCTCTCTCCTGGTAGCAGGCCTATATTTTGCAGGATTAATAGCTAGTAGCTAATAGCTACTAGCCTAACTGTTATGTGTAAAAAACAATGGTGTATCCAAGTGTAGCTTCAGACAAAGTCACCAAAAGTCCAAACATCAACAACATTTGAACATCACCTCAGAAGAGCACACAACATGAGTTAGAAGAAGATGAGCATAGAAAAATCAACAAAACTAACAAAAACAACACACAAACAAAGAGCTGCTGTAACTATCTGCTATCAACAGTCGCCATTCCAGAGTGATGTTATTACTCATGTCATTACCACTTCAACCTATAGATTTTTCCATTAAGGTTTTCATCATTTGAGTCAATGTACATGTGTGTTGCAGAGTTCTTGTTAGTGTCAGCTTTTAATGCCTATCCCGAGAACTCCCTATCACATTCAGGTTACTGTATTTTCATGAGTTCCTTATTATAGAATATGATTATCTGTTTAATGTGCAACCCACAGTGCTAACCATCATTACAACAATTAATAGTACAGTACTGACATGATTGAATAGCAAGAGAGTGCTACTGTATAGCATTCTACAGGAATTTGATGGGATCAACTAAACTTTTCTCATTAACTAAATGTACTTATTTCGTTAATGTCAAGTATATCCAACTTAAAATGATGTTTACAACTTTACAATGTGAGTTCATTCAACCTTGAATAATCTTTTGATCACTAAACTCATTGAACCAAGGCTTTAATCAAACAGAACAAACGAGACAACATGCATTATTGTTTAAGAGATAAAACTCTTTTTAGTAGCTTGAGGAAAAAACACTGATGAACTGATGAATCATTCAGAGTGACGTTAATACATACTGAAGACTTACACAAATAGATCAAAAATATGGTAACCATGGTAAACATAAGTGTGTGTTCAATGCCTAATTATATATAACTTAACAGTTCCTAACTTCGACAGCTACAGCACTAAGTTCTTCACATCAAATGAAGAACTGTTTTGAAAGTGTAAAAAGACAAGTAATTTGCACTGATCATACATATTATTAAACAGTTGAGTCAACCTCATATCTTATATTTACAAAACTTATTATTATATAACATTAAACTAACTATTCAACTTAAGTTAACATGTTTTTTAAGGCTGCAGGGGAGCTCATATTTTGAAGTTGAACAAAAAAAAAAAGGAGTTTTCCCTATGAATGTAAAATAGCTCATAATTTAGTAGTGATTAGCTGTAATTACGTAGTGCTCAGATCAGTCCTAAAACAGTGTGAAATGTACATCACTGCAAAAGTACTGAACAAACGTGAAATTACTGGAAGTAGTTCACTGGCCAATATTTTTATGCTCGCTGAATTACTGA
>OMLM01021092.1:111547-128313 GCA_900302695.1 Helostoma temminkii | reverse complement strand
TGTATGGCCATAATATATGTCTGTGTCTGTGTGTGTGTGTGTGTGTGTGTGTGTGTGTGTGTGTGTGTACATGCAGTATTTATATGCAATTATATTCCTATATGCAATGGGAGGCAGTGTGTTTACATGTGTCATTTGTCTTTGTCTATATGTAGTCTGTTTGTGTACAGATTATAAACCTTATATATGGACTTTATAATTTTTTTTATTGTATGAACATATCTGTGTGTGTGTTATTTTCTGGCTGTGCACTGTCTCATACGTGTGTGTTGTTATTTATTTGCAGATACAGATGGGCAACACGTTAAAGGGGAAAAAGCTGCATGAGAGAACGGACAAATGAGCACATTGTTCAACTCACTGTTAAAACATGGATCCGGTTTCAGATGCAGCACTGAGGTAAATTCACCCACTGTTTACATTGTTGTTGTGCTTTTTATCAAAACAGTTTGCAACCATATGAAATGTATATTCTTAATACAGTGTGTGTAGCACACCTCAGTCCGGTTAATCACCTCATGACTAAAAACACAGGAAGAGGAAAAATCTTCAGAAACACACAATTTTAAAAATCTTTGCCAAGCAACACTGAAGCTGTGGTCGCTTCACTAACACCAACCACAACTTGTGTGTGTGCGTGTGTGTGTGTCCTCGTGTTTACAGCTGTTAGTACAGTGTGTTGTCACTGTGTTATGTACTGAAACAGTATGTCCTGTATCTTACAGGTGCTTCATGGTGTTCCCGCTCACATTTACATATTCAAATGAAATACAGTTGTTGTTATTGTTGTTTGAGACACGACAGGATTGATTTTTAATCAGCTACATTACTGTAGAAGAAAGAAAAACAGTTTCATACTGTGACATTCACACGCAGGTGTGTCGCTGCAACTCTGACACCAAGCAAACATATAATTAAAACACGTTTGTGTCTTTTATTCATACGTAACCTGTCCACCTTATACAGTGCTGTGAAAAAGTATTTGCCCCCTTCCTGATTTTTTTATATTTTTTTTTGCACACACTTAAATCATTTAAATTATCAAATAAATTTTAATATTACACAAAGATGACCTGAGTAAATACAAAATGCAGTTTTTAAATGATGATTTCACTTATTCAATGAAAAAAAGCTGTCCAGATGTGCCTGGCCCTGTGTGAAAAAATAACTGTCACACCCAAATACTTTTTCACAGCATGAGCTCTCTGAGTGATGTGCAGCTTTGCAACACTGATGCAGGAATTACGTTTTTCTCCCATGCTGACCACAACAACAACATGGATTTTGATTGCATGATGGAAATTGATATTTACATGTTTACCTACAGATAACCTCTACTGTGTCCACAACCTCATGTCAGCACATGTTCATCAAATTAGATCAGAATCATCCCATGTGGGTAAAGTTCAGTATCATTACTGTCAATGACTAAATGCACTGACTCTTACATATTAAATCGTTCGGTGTTACTGCTAAAAGGTATATTTAAGTTTTTTAAATTTTTGTTGTTTCCTTTTTTTCTTCTTTTACTTGTTGTTCATACTTTCATAACCTCTTAATAACACTTATATAATATGTTATATTTCATTATTTGGAGTAACGAGCTAAACTTCATACTGTAGCAACGGCTGCGTTTCAGTAAAAAAGATGTAGGTTGTGACAAATAAAGAGGGTTAAAATTATTGCAAACCCAACCTATTATTATTATTATTAGTAGTAGTAGTAGTAGTAGTAGTAGTATTTAAGGGTCAGTTGGTCCTAAACAAGGAAGCACTGTACATGCCAACAAAACATTTTTAACATATAATTTTAAAATTATAATAATTTTGACTTTTTTATACGTATATTTCTGGTCATGCTAACATCATACCTCTTCCTCAAACTGCAAGCTTTTCAGATTTATGAAGCATTTTCTTTTTCAGCCATAATTAATCTGTTTATCGGCTCTCGTGGCAGCAGACTCGGCAAGGTAGTCCAGATGTCCTTCTCCCAAGCTACGTTTCTTCCTGGGGGATTCCCAGACGTTCCCAGGTCAGAAGAGATGTTAAAAAAGATGGAATTAAATCAAATTAAATATAACAATTAGCTGTTAGTGGAGAAACAATCTGGCTTTGATTCTGATTTATGATTTGTGATGAATGGAGGCGGAAACAAAAACATTTTTTCATCACTCTAAATCTGACTGAGCAGGAGCAGTAGAGAAAGCACGAATTACACATGTAGTATATGAGAGCTTCGCTACTTAATGTGAGCAGCATTATATTCAGTTACACAACAATATGCAGTGTGTAAACAGGTGATATTTCTTGTGCAGAGCTGTGGATAAACGTGTAGAGAAACATGCACTTACAGTACAGTACGTGCACATTTCTTTCTAACCCAAATTTATTTATGCTCCAGTTGTTCCTCTGTCATATCATCAACATCCTGATGAAAACATGGCAACAGAGATTTATGTTGACATATTAAACACACTCTGATATCTTCTCATCTGTTGCCAATTTCAGTCCCTTGAATTTCACTTAGCAGGACCAAATTATGAATTAGTTAAAGTCTTTAATGTTTTGAGTTTGATGGAAAAGGAAGTGAATTTAATGCACATGCAGTATTAGAGCATCTGGGTTGCCTCTGTGCCTTTGGAGAAATTCAGCGTGTTGAAACTGAAAATCAAATGGTGCAAGCACACACAGATATTTATCATGTTTACTTGTCTGAATTTCACCTCCTGTTGCCAGTATTACACTCAGTTTTTACGGTGTTGCAGTTTGAATTTATTAGTCTGGTATTGTCTTGCGGGAGACTGAGTAGAGATTAATTCCAGATTAATTATGTTTGGTTCAGTAAAAAATATGCTGTGAACATTTTCTTCTTTTGTGTAGTGGGTTTGAACAAAGCGTTATCACGTCATCCTGCTTGATGCATGTTGTCGGGATTAAATCTGGATGTGCATGAAATGTCAATAGTATTTTATTTTAGTTCCTCTTTTCTTTTTCTTTCGCGGGTTGGTCCACCGCGGTAATGATCTGCCCACACCTGATCAGGAATGTAAGAATAGTTTATAATTTTTTTTTCTTTAAAGGTTATGAAGTTTTTCAGGCTGTGGAATGTACATCAGTGTATTTCTGACAGTGTTATTCTCGAGTGCGCAGCCTACACGTATAACTTATTTATAACATTACTTTTGTGCAGTGCAATACAATATGAAATTGTATATTATACTGCAGTTTGAGACGTTTCTGTTGTGATTTGTTAGAAATTAATCAGACACAACTTGGAGCTTTTTCAGACGGGAGTCGGTCCGGGCACTCTGACTGGTCCGCAGCTTTGCAGCTCTGGACGCAGCCAGCGACAACACACTGTGTGTTCTGAAACCCGTCCGTCATGGCCGGCGTTACATTTTTTTCCATATTGAACCTAAACCACCACAACGTTAAAGTTTTTTCCCCGTTTTTCTTCCTCATTGTGACTATCTGGTGACAAAAAAGCTGATGTTAGCATTCACATAATAAGCACTCACAGAAATAGACTACCAACTTGACTCACAGCTTGTCCCTAATTGCCTCCAGATGCCTGACATGTGAATAATGATTCATTAAGAGTATTTTAAAGATTGGTAAGGTGCTGATCACTTCTGTAGCAGGGAAGTCTGGGCTTTTACAACCCTGTGTAATCATTTAATGCATCACAGTGTGTGTCTGGGAACTATGGGTGTGTGACAGCAACACACATGACAATCAGTGTTGGTTGTGTCAGGACATCTGCGGCAAGATTGACTGCAGATGTTGTAGCAAAGATTAATAATAGATTATTATTTGTACTTGAGATGTCTCTTTTTTTATCTGTTTTTTTAATCTGTTAACAAAATCTTAAAGAAGCATGTTTCATGTAGCAGCTTCCCCAGTTTGCTATACCGGACTCTGTCCAGTTCAACGTTGACTCCCCCTCCCTCCTACTCGTGTACGTAGTGAACGTCGGCTCAACTTTCCCTGTAACAAAAATAGATTACAAAGAATAAAACATAATATCATTACATCATAGAAATGGGACCATTTGGTCAATGAAGTGTGGATCCAGTATCCAGTAATTCATTCAGTTTATCTTTTCAGAAAGTGTCTTACAATCTCACCTCCCGCTGGATTAGACACAGATCTTAGAAACATCCCCTGAGTTCGCTGGAATTTATACAATTTAATTTTTGCTGCTCCAGTTCAACACCCTGGTGGTTGACTGAGCACACAGCTGTGCATGGAGCGAACATCTTTTAAACCAGGATTTCAAAACTAAACCGAGTAAACAATATGGGGGAAACATGTCCAACTTCATGCAGAACTTGAAAACCCATCCGGACAGGTCAGAGTTGTAGGTAATATGGTGTAAAAAAAAAACAGTGTACAGTTTTTATTTTTCTCAGTGCAGAAGACACTTTTACCTATGTTGATTACAGATTTGGTCATTTTAAACTAGTGACCAATAAACAGATGAGCACTGTAATAAAGCAGTAATTAACTACAGTAATGAACTATTAAAGCTGAAGGTGAACTCAACAGTGGCACTTTTCGTTGTTCCTACTTTAACATCTGCTAACAAAACATACCCTCTCACAGCCTGTACAGTTTGAAGTTGTTTTGTTGACTCCAGAACATTTAGGCCATATTGCTGTTTGTTTATGTCATCCATATTTTCCTATGCTGGTGTCTGTAGTGTCAGAAAGAAGTTAGCTCAACGGAGAAGGAGAATGAAAAATTCCATGAGGGACCTGTTTGTCCACGGAAGTCAAAAATCCGTTACTTGACCAACTTGGAAGTGGCTATCTGAAACCATCACTGCATCACAGCGTAGCAAAAAGCTAAGGGACGTGTAATGGTTGTGCATTTTGTGTGTTTGAATGTCCCTTGAATTATGTTATAATCAATTATAAGGGGAAACATTCAATATTATCATTAACAGTGTGCATGTCATAATGCCATGCATTACTACGTGTGTAAATACACAAATGGTGCATTATGTAAGTGGTGTTGACAGTGTGTTGGGAAGGACTCTGCCTTTTGTTTCCATCTGCATTGACTTTGCCTGTCACTATGTCTGACAAGGACAGCAGCTGTTCTTTTGTGGCTGATTACATGTGTGAATATGTTGCACAAAACTGCATCAACTGGGTCTTATTAAGAAATGAATGAAGATTGTTACTTTAGTTTTATTGAAAATTCACTGATAAATTATTATAATCGTTAATGACTCAACAACCTTGGCTATTATCCAGTTTAGTGGTATAAACACAGGTGCTTGAATGAGGACAAACCGGCACTTTGATAGTAAATATGCTTATTGTTGTGCATGTCACTTCACAAACTCCAAATTCAGTTCGCACTATTAAAATGAACTAGTTAATGTTAATAGATCACAATCACTGGTGGCAGACAGAGATCTTCAACTGATACAGTCTCAACTGTCTGTTACAAAAATGACCCACACTCAATCCAGCCCCTGAATGCCTCACACGCATGCATTAGGTGAACAAAGCTCAAATTCACTTTGCGTGTTAATGGAACAAATTTTGTGTTCAAGTAAGCCTGAGAAAATAAGACAGCTAATTCTTAAAGTATACATCCATTATCCTAACGGCTTTTTCTGGCTCTGGGCACAGGAGTCCATCACAGGCTTACACAGACAGACAACCATTCACACCTTTAGAGTCAACCTAACTGTGTGTATTTGAATGGTGGGAATCTCTTAAGTACCCAAATCTTATACATGAGCAATTCTACAGTAAGTATATGTAGCAACTTCAAGTTAGAAAGTGTGAGAAATACTGAAGATGTGTGGCACACAGTATAAACAGTGGTGCATAATTATTATTATTACCTAAATTCAGACGTTTCTATGAATAACAAGAACGTCAGTTGTTTGAACAAGCACCTAAAATAGTACAAGTTTACATCCCGTGACAAAGCAACTAGTGGTGCGTTAATCATTAGAGCAGCGGAGGGAATCTTCTGCCTCTGCTATACAGCGACACCTATGAGGTTGCGATGGATGTATGGGCAACAAAACTCCAAATAGCTTTTTAAAAGCATATGTCCATAAACACTTAACACTGTGGTTATTACTGTAAGAACGATGAAGGTACTTAATTTATTATTATAATCATATTTTCAGTCTCAGCCAACCAGACATCTGATTGGTGTTTTTGACAAATGATTTTTTCCTGCAGATTGTTCGGTGTTGTTCTACGGAGCCAAACCTGTCTCCTGAAAATGATGTTCCTATACAACTACACTGTAGTAGTGATTACGTTTTGTTTGGGAACGTAATCATTGTGTTGTCATGCAACTTATTTCGGGAACGAATGAAAGTCACATGAATGGTTATTAATGGCTGGGGAGATTGGCAGGCATATACTTTGCACACCTATGTTATGGATGTATATATGTCGGAAACATATGTATCAATGGCTTGTCATTTACATTAATTGTAAACGATCATTATGACAGAAAATGGAATTGTATAGAAGATTGTTAGGAGACTGAATTTAATGATTTTTAAAAAATGTTTTGTCTCTGAGCTTAATCTGCAGTTCTGTTGATGTTAGTGAGAATCCAAAATCTAGTCAAGACAACAATGTTGGCAGCACATAACCAGGCAGGGAGTCAAGGTGTAAACAAAGGCATTAGGAGTATATGGAAGAGAAGCATTGCTCTAACTGTGACGTGATTTTTTGTTTGCAGCACAGTTTAGATTCCCAGGAATATTAGTCAGACCTTTGGCGCAGTTGCTGTGGGTCACTTTTGCTCGCTGCTCTCTCCATGGCACTGCTTTTGTTCTACGAATCACTCTGCTACTGTAGACAGTGCCAGTGACCTGCATAGAAGCTCAGCTAAATGTAAATATGCTACGCTAGTACTGAGAATTGAAACATATTGACTCTGGATTTTCCCTGTGCTCAGCCGCCTCAGCGACTCACTGATATTAAACCTCTCACTTCCTTTTTGAAGCCGCTTTGTTTACCAGCCAACATGCTATTTTTACTGGAGGCCTCTGCTAGCTGAAAGCCTCAGTTTACTGTCTAAAAGGATGTGTCCTCTTCAGCACATGGCTCATTTGGAAAAACACACATCTGTGTTGTGTTTCAGTGCAGCATTTAATATTGTTATGTGTAGGATGCAGGGCCTCCTTTGATCATCAGACTGCTAGGTTTAACTGAATTTTCCCAAATGAAACCAAATGTGTTCTTAAATATTATTAAACCAGGTCAAACCAGAAATAACTCAATATCATTTCACCGTTATGCAAATTTTCTGTCTCATGATAAACCAGATACATTCAGCACAGCGCTGGAAACTTATTTAATCAAATATAACCAATTAGTTTCTACTTGAATATATAAAGTGGTGTAGTTTATATAGTGATTTAGGTCAAATTAGCTCGTCTCCATGTAAATAAATCTGCTTTATTGTTAACAAATCAATACTAATAATAATAGGACATAACAGATACAGTACTTTTACATTTGCTTCTTAAAGCATAAAGTAGTTTGAAGATGAGTAGCAAAAATAAATACTTGTTCTATTTGCATTTATTCATCTAACATGTTTGTTCCACCACTGAATTATGCACATGGCAATCATGATTATGTGATCTCATCAGTTGATTCCACGGTGCTCGACAAAAACGGGCACATGCGTCATCATACACACCAACACATTACAACGCAACAGAATTACATACTATAATGTATTATGTGAATTTTCTTGATAACAGAGTTTGTAAAAGAAAAGTTAAGGTTCAGCTTGTTATATTTGAATAATCAGCCTCTTGGCAGGTTAGTGATGGCAAACTCTGGCGTTCATTCCAAAAAACTAGATCAAATCTGTCCGAACCGTGTTTGGCTGAAGAAAGGCACGCTGTCATTTTCACCAGACTTTCTCATTTGGTGCATTTGCGTGCTAGACAAAAATTTGGGGAAGTCATAATCTGTTCAGACCGGCCCAGCCTCTGCAAAGTTGGACCTCTAGAACTAAACTGTTTCCTAAAACTCATGGCTTGATTAGAAAGAAGGAAGAATTCTTTTTAAAAAATGCCTGTTGCGAAGCCCTCTTAGTATTTTGCGCCCAAGGCAGTATTTTATGTTGCCTGTGGGGCCGGCCCTGTGTCCACAGATGACAAAGGCCATCTTTCTAAACCACTTTTTTGCATGTTATGTACAGTATATGTCTATTTTAACACAATGAATGTCTGCATCTATATTGTGTAATTCAGTATGTGATAAATCTGCTCTTATGTTTGCGATGCTGATTGTGTTAAGTTGGATTATCCATTATGTTATTTACTAAGGAGTTTTTATGCACAGAAATGCGGGTGGGATATATAATATATAACTCAGTTTATTGACAACAATCCTCACTGGTTAATTCTTAAGTCAAATGATGGCTGGAATAACAACTGATAACACAGCTCTCTGTGTCCATGTACCATGAGCCACATTAAGCAGTTACTTACCACTGAGCATGTACCAAAACAGCCACTGGTAAGCTTCAATTTAAGTCAGCTGGTTTTGTTGAGACTGAGTGGGTGTGTGAACCATGAATGTATTTTAGGATACTTAGGACACCTTTTAGGACTCACAGTGACTCAAACCAAAACTATTTACCCAATGGATGAGCCAAAAATGTTATCTAGCTAAATTTGCTTTTCTAGACTGAGGGAACATTTCCCATTTCAGTAAAAAATATTGTGGGACATTGATTATTTTTATTTATTCTACTTAATTCCTTCATGTTGGGCAGTAAACTAAGGGTCTCTGCTTCACTTAGTGATGGAGTGATATGATTGGCTGTCTCCTACATGATGCTGGACTGCATTGGAGGATATCTGCATAAAGTTGAGCTATTTTCAACTTTCCCCTGTAGTATAGCTGGGCTCCTGTTAATGCTTTGGGGGTACATGGCTGGTTTACCAGCTTTCTCTGACAATTAATGGCTGCTGTCACTTGCCCAGAGTAAAGGCAGAGGGGCAGCATTATATCTGTCTGTCTTCATATAATAGTATCTGTATCTGAAAACCATAGCTCATAAAGAGGACTAATTGCCCTACAGAAAGAAGTAGTGCACTTAGTATTGGTGATTGTGGTATAGTGATAATGTTACTACATTATGAGTAGTAGAAGTGATATAAGTAATTGTTGTCATTCGTAACAGGCCTTTTCATTAATAGTTACAGTAACAACAGGAATGGTGGTAGAGCTAAGTATGATAAGAGGAGGATTTCATAACATTTGCTGCCAAATGCCAGATTTTTTTTATGACTGTCTGAACGGCACAAATGACAAATGCCTTACGGTATTTGATTTTACACTTTGACTGCATAAATAACCAGCTAACTCTCTTGTGAATTTTGACATAATGTATAGCGAAGCTTGTGTTAATAGAAAATGGAATAAGGCATTGACAAAGTGAACAATCACTTTCTGTAGTAAAGTTTGTTTACTGAAGAACTTGAGTTAAGTAACTGGACACTGTAGTCACACTTGTCACGGCACTTCGTGCCGACTCCATTGGCCAAGAAGACAAGGAAGCAGAACTATGGTACAGAATAAGTTTATTACAAAAAAAGAGAATGTGTTGATGATGGAGCTCAGGATCAATAGTGAGTCTCTGGTAGGTATGTAGGTGTAAGAAGAGGTAGAGTTTCTAACTTTTCCTATGTGGTATTGGCTGGATGATGTTAATATTGCTGGACTATACCCACAGGGTTTCAGGTGAGTACTGGGGACAAAAGAGTTTTCTGTAGTAGCCAAGGTGAACAGGTGAGTGGCAGTAGAATTTGGGGAGACTTAAGAACTTGAGAGGGAGCTGGACTACAAATATGGAGGCGCAGGAGCAGGAAGTGAGGTCACCAGGTTGAAGGTAAGTGTGTTTTCCATTCCTGGTAATGGCTGCCCCTGCTGGCAGAAAGCAAGTGGTAAGTGGAGAGGTGGAAGTGACTGGAGGGACAACAGAGACACAGAGTGGTAAATGGAGACTACAGGTGAGTATTACAGTGAGCAAGCATGATTCCATAAACAGCCCAGGTCATACACTTGTCTGTCCTTAATAATGGTTGGTCTGTGGTCTGATATTCAGTAGTAAAGTTTGGTCTGAAGTCATTCACTGGACAGGGGTTTTATAGTCCACAAAGCACACAACAGAGTAGTAAGCTAGTCCGAGGTCATTCACACAGAACAGTTAATAAAGGTGACTGTGTCTAAGCCAGTCCACAAATCAAACACTTAATCTGGTAATCAGTCCAGTCAAAGCCCAGGGAGGTCCACAGAAGCAACATATCAGGAGGAGAATCAGGAGGGGAGCAGGACAGGAGCAGGTCCAGTGCTCAGATTTTAGGAGACAGATCAGAAGGAGGGAGAAACTCACAGTACCGCTGGTTTAAGGCGAAGACAAAGTTCACGTCCGGTCAACAGGCGATCTATGCGATTTTTACAGCTGGATAGTTGTTTTCCTCAGGTCGATGTGAGACTATCTGGCGGGGGTAAGAGACAAACGGACCTGCTTATAAATTAGTTAGTGGGAGGGAGGCAGGAAGCTGACCAAATAAGGAATGGAGACTGTGACAACACTAGATGCTTCACTGTTTTCTACCATCATCGTGAGTCACCATAAACACTTCAGTACTCTACCAACACTCTTGTTATTCACAACATTGTGATGCCTGTGATGTAGTGTATTTAGCTGTGAGATGTGAGTTGGGTTGTTGTCTTGTTATACACTCAGGTTTATGTTATTGGATTTCATTTCATTTCAGAGTAACTCTTCTTTAGGTTCCTGCTTTGTCTAATCCATTTCCATTGCTTCTCCTACCATTTTTATTCTGACGACACACAACTCTTCCTGTCCTTTCCACCGGATGACTCCACTGTCTCCTCACACATTTCTGCCTGTCTTTCTGACATTTCTGCTTGAATGAGAGAGAGACACATCTCCAGCTCAGTCTCTCCCAGACAGAACTCCTGGTCTTTCCAGCCCAACCTTCTCTACAACACAACATCAGCATCAGCTTATGATCTTCAGAGTTAGTCCCCACAATCTCTGCCAGAAACTTGCGTGTCATCACTGATGACCAACTAAGCTTTTCTGATCCCCATCCATCTATCAGCGTGCAGATACATCTACAATATCAGAATCAGATCAGACCCTGTCTTTCAGACTATGCTCCCCAATTCCTTGTGCAGGCACTAATCATATTCCACCTTGCCTACTGCAACTCCCCACTAACAGGACTCCTAACATTTGCAGTCAAGCCTCTCCAGATGATCCAAAATGCAGCAGCATATCTATTTTTGATCAGCCAAAACAGTCACGTGACTCCATTGCTCTTCTCACTACACTGGCTTCCAGTGGCTGCTGCATCACATTCAAAGACACAGTAATCAACTCGACTGCACTCACGTGTAAGTTGCTCTGGATACAGACATTTGTCTGCCAAATGACTAAATGTAAATGTAATGTAAACTCTGTGTAGGTTGATACAGACAGTGACCCTGGTAAAGTTGTTGTTTCATCACCTGAGTGTCTACTTTCAACAGTGTGGGAGGCAGAAACAGAGGGAGAGACAGGAAGCATGTGACAGTAAAGAAATGTAGAAGACAGCTACAAAACTCAGTTTAATCCTTCACTTAGTTTTTCCAGATGCAGAATTTAACAAAAAGCAAGGCTGCAGTGGAGAGTGCAATCAAAATGGTGGTGCAACATTAAGTTATTTACATGTCACAAGAATATTTCATTATCTGGAGGATATTATATTGTCATACAGTTATATACAAATGTCCAGTAAAATAAACATAATGACTTGTGACCTGATCTTCTAGAGTGGTACAGCAGACGACCGATGTGACATTTTCTGCACAATAATTCAATTGGTGATGCTTTGTTATTATTATTATTATTATTATTATGACTCCTCGAGGGAGAATTGTGTCACTGCAGCAGCACAAAATTCAAGCTAGAGAGAAAGTAAGCACTTAGCCCTTAAAAAGGAAAGATAAGACAGGAGACAGATTAGAATTCGATAAACCACATGAGATCTTTTTTCACCCTGTGCATGTGTGTGTCAGACAAACAGCCTTCAGGTTTAGTCAAACTCCTGCCCACACAGGCCTCTTTGCACTTACCTGGTGTGTGTGTGTGGGATGACTTCTCAGACATTGCCTCGTGTGTATACTATAATACACTACAATACACTAACACATGAATGGTGAGTGAGCCTTACTGTGAGAAACATACAGGCTTTGTTACACTATAAAAGTTCCCAAAGACTCAAAACATCTAGAAAAATTACTAACTTACTCCCTGAACAATAAACTGGGAATCTGTGAAACTGGGACCAGTTTCACTGCATATTTTACCTCTGTCAAGACTGTGTTTATTCTCATGGCCAGGTTTTCAAAGACCATAGTGATGTTGTAGAAAATGCATGTACAGCAATTGTTATGTAGGTTTGAAACGAGGTGTAGTCATCCAGCATCTTTCAGTGGTTAACACGTGAAAGATGATTGATTCCTGCGATGAGGGCATCCTGGTCTTTCAGAAAAAATACAATTCTGTGCAGCACAGAAAATGGTATCGATTCAGTTTTCTGTGAGAGGTTTTTCAGCTGAAGACACAGTTTAGCAGCAGTTCTCAGAAACATAACTGGTGCGTACACGCGTGAAAAATGCATTCGGCTATTTCCACACAGCAACAGCAGTGTGTGTGTGCACGTGCGTGTACCTCCACACCAACTCCGCACCATCCTCACAGAGATGTTTGACTCAGCTGAAAGAGTGCAATATTATATTGTACCAAAGAAAATGAGAAAAAAACAAAGCAATGTTTTAATTGAAGCCTGAGCTACAGTTATTTGTTTTCAGCAATGACCTATATTTTGATTATTTAAAGGTTGGAACTCAAATTACACAGCAACACTTTTCATATCACTGACTGACAGTGTAAAGCAACGGGTGTCATAATATATGAATAATTGGAGGTGTAGGTTTTAGTCGGGCTGTACAATATTTAATGCCGTCTTTGCGATTTACGCTCACCACACTGCGTGAATGAAGTAAATGGGATTTAAGCAGCACTCAGTGCTCATTAAAAACAATATTATCAGGAATAAAATTAATTGTTTTCACAGATTTCACCATTTTAAGAAGTAATTCTAATGCTAGGGTGAAAAAGTGAAAATGGCAAATGTTGCACTTGTAATTTTCAGCTACCTAGCATTTATACAGTATCTTGCATACAAAGACCCAAATGACTATCTTCACAATGCACCTGCTTGTTTTTGAACAATGTTTTTAGGACTCAATTCTTGGTGAAATGACTTGTTATAATGGGGATTTTTCTCTTCTTTTGCAGGGCTAAAGCGCAGGATTGAGAAAGTTTCACCACAGGACTATGAGCCTGGTTTCCACCACATTCACCATCCTGACAAGCGGTGGGGAAACCACCTCAGCAAAGCTCATCTGGTAGGAGTTTGCACACTTTTAAGCTACTGTACTGGCTGTCTGCTCGGTCTCCTGTTGATAACATCAAACATGTTTATCTGACGTGATCCGTCGTTATTCCTTTTGAGTGTACTGACTGTCAGACCTGTATTAAGGGAAAGTGTGTAATTTCTACTTAATGTTACTGGTAGTGATGTGCAGTTCCTGAACACTACAAACATGGGCAGCACCTGACCATGTGGGCTACAAGCCTACATCACATAACCTTAATTCTGCTTTTGCCTGCTCATTTCCAACTCTTAACAAGTATTGTCCAACCCACACTGATGTCACTTCTCCTTCAACACCTTTCCTACTAAATAGACACTTAGGATAAAACTGTCACTTGTATCAGTTGATCATTGATCAAATCTATAACATCTGTATTGTAAATATTTATTATTGAATTGCATTGCAGAAATCCCCTCACAGTCTGTCAGTTTCTGTATGCAGGGCAATGCTGTGACAGAAGGAAATGCAGTGTGTATCCCTGCCTGCATGCCTGCCTTGAGCAATGCTTATTTATTTAGAAGATGCCTATGAATGTTCCTCTGCAGCAAAACCACAGTGCTTCACTGGAAAAACAAAGCGCCTGTGTTTTGTCGCTCAGCCAGTACAATCGCAGTGTGAGTTATTGTTCCTGCCCAAGTTTTATCATATTCTCTGTAAGGTCTGGCTTTAACATGTGAAGTGCATTGAGATGACTGCAATTTATGATGATATATAAATACAAGATGATCAATCTGCATTCTTCACACCAGGCAAAGCTGAAATTCTTCAAATATTAACTTAGTGTTTCATACATCAGATCAAATTGAATCAATGTAGCATCCTTCATATGAGACGATGCGCAGATGATATCGTAGTAATGTTGTATGTTAGGTTAACTCACTACATGCATTTTAACTGCACAGATCAGGCGCATGCTCGCAAATATGGAACCCCTGGTCAGCAGAGAAACCGCATCCTCACTAATGCTGCCTAAATGATCAGAGTTGCTGTATAGACATAATAAACTTGGAAGCTGCCTTGGCCTCTGGATCGTACGTCAGTGTTGTTGCAATATTGGACTGCAAGAGTTGCTGCAAGAGTGTCCTATGATGTAACGCCAGTAAAGGAGGGAGGTCCGGTTCTCTGGATAAAAAGCTCTGTAACGTTTAAATTTCTTAACTGATTCCAATTAGTAACTTTTATATTTGAGTAGGTATGATCTACATGCAGCCCCTGCAACAGACTGAAGTTGCAAATGTGGCATCTAGGTATATATTTAATATTTATATATTTAATATTAATATTTAATGTCTATGGTATAAACACTAAAACACAGAATACAGATGCAGATGACTGGAGGATGCAGAAAGCAGGTGCAGACTACAGTTAAATCACTTTATCACAGTGACTGTGCAGGACACTGGAAGATGGAACTACAAAACACTGAAGCTAAAGTTTTGATCATGTACCCACATCACTGAGCCAGGTTGGTGATATCTGAGGCATTTAAGCTGGTATCATGACCAACAGTTAAACTGCATGTCCAAAAATCACTCAGAGGAAACCAGATGAATCCACACAGTGTCTGCTTAGCTTTAGACTTTGTGTCTATCTGTTGTAAAATGGGACTGATTAATAGCTTCCCGAGAAGGATCTGATTTACTACTTGCTGTGTGTGTGTGTACATTTTAAAATATTATTATAACGTAGTGATATCATGAATATTACTTAATGAAAAACCTGTAGCTAGAATTATTTGTTGGTTTATTTTGTCTTTTAATGGGAAGTTAAAAAACACCAAGAGGTCACATGACACTCCCTGCACCACTAAAGAAGCTAAATGTAGTTTGGCAGCACCTGTGAGCTTTTTTAATAGTTTGGTGGCTGCTTTGCAAATTTGTTCTTAAATGCCTATTACATGCATCCTGCAAAAGATGTTTTTTTTATTTGCAACTAAATTCAAAACTGCAAACATGTCTCTCTAACTGTCCCATGTTATAAGTGCCCTCTGTCTCTGCTCTCTTGTCCCACACTTGCTGTTCAATTTGACTCTCTCATACTGATGACTGACAGCGAGTGCTGAAGTGGCTCACATTAATTAGCTAAAGTGAATTCCATCCATTCATCACAAAGTCAATGTTGTAATGGTCATGGTGTCGACTCCCAAAAGCTCTTAGTTTAAAATGTATGTTTGCGAATGTGTTTTTGGCTGTTTTACTCATCAGAAGGGGAGAGAGAGCGACTGCTGGCAGCAGAGGTGAATTCACAAGCCAAGAACTATAAGGCTGCTGACAAAGCATTTATAAAAACTACAGATAAGGGTGGAGTGACAGTGGAGCAAGCGAGTAAAGTGGAGCTTTTATCAAGGATACACATTTATAGTGTTTAGTGGTGCCAGATGTACTAGACTGGAGGATTATTTTTAGAAATGGGTGAAAAATATGAGTTTCTGGACTCTCATACAGTGCTATTAACAAGGATTTGCTCCTTTCCTTTTTTTTATCTTTTCCTCTTTTCTATATTTTTCACACTTAAATAATTTTGATCATCAAACTAATTTTAGCTTTACACAAATATATAATAAGTAAATACAAAATGCAGTTTTTAGGTGATGATTTCATTTATTAAAGGAAAAAAAAAGTGAAGCTAAAAGATCTGAAAAAGCAACACATCATACTGTGATCTAAAGAAATTTAAGAACAGATGAGAAACAGAGTAATTAACATATATCACTCTGGAAAGGGTTCTGGACGTCCTGTCATAATTAATGGAACCGTAAATCCTTTGCTGTACCAGAAAGTCCGGTGATCAGTTTGTGATAAGTTAAGGTTTTGGAGTGTCCTAGTTGAAATCCGGACTTAAATCCCATTGGGATGCTATGACATGACCTTAAACAGGAAAACCCTGTAATGTGGCTTAATTAAAACAATTCTGCAAATAAGAGTGGGCCAGCATTCCTCCGCAGTGACAGTTACACAAACACTTGATTACAGTTGTTGCTGTAGGATGGACCAACCTGTTATTAGGTTCAGGAAGAGAATTACCAGGCAGGTTTGGACAGTTTTTTCCCTTAATAAATAAAATCATTTAAAAACTGCATTTTGTATTTACTCTGGTTATTTATGTGTAATATTATAATCTGTTTGATCATCTGAATCATTTAAATGTGACAAATATGTAAAAAATAAAATCAGGCAGGTTTTTACAGCCCTCTAGACCTCAGACTGATTTTATAAGTGATTATTGGCTGACTACTCAG
>OMLM01021092.1:84661-103861 GCA_900302695.1 Helostoma temminkii | reverse complement strand
ATGTGAACCATGAAAAAAAATAAAAATAAAATAAAAATCAACTAAACAAAGTCACAAGTTAACACAACATGCAATATTTCATCAAGATAACATTTAAGGCAGCCCTTTGACTTATATTTTTAAGTTGAAGCAAGTTATATTTTACAGTGCAGTAAGTTGTAACTGAAGAATATTGAATCTGTCATGGTAAATCATGGCAGCTGTAGATAGACATGAGCTAATGAGCATTATGTTTGCTTGAGTGTTTCAGGAAAATCTCAGCAGATGTTTGGTTATTTAGACAATGACAAATGTTAGAGACATTTAAATGCAGATTTCTCTATGTAGCAAAATGTCACACACACAGTTTAAGACTGTCTCACATTCCTTCTGTCTGTTTCATGGCCACGGGAGACCAGAAATTGTCGCTTAACATTCCTACATTTGGAGCTAAAGAGCTTTAACAGCCTAAGTTTGATATGGATCAGAGCAAGGAGCTTTTAACTGCAGCTCTGTAGCTTCAGATACAATGCTTATCAAGCAGCTAATTAGTGAGCTTCAGTGGTAAAGATGTCTCCATTACTTAGAAAAGAAAAGGAAATGTATGTGTTAATTTCTTGACATATAAAGCAGAGTTCAGTAAAAGTGTAGCATGCAGAAAGTGTCTATATGTTGTCATGAAATATATATTTACTGTTCAGTTAAGTTTGTCAGCTAAACCACCTCTAGCTACTAAGACTGTATACACTGTATTCCATATAAATTATTACATTATAAGTTCATTTTTTTTATTTATTTTAAAAAACCCAGTTCACTTTTGTGTTGAAATATATTTTCTAAACACGTGTTGTTCATCTTTCATTTAGGACCTGAAGGAAAAGAAATAAAAATCAGGTTTAATAAGAGCAGAAAGCTAAATTGTGGATAATGACACATTGTGTATTTTTGGTCATAATCATACACAGACCAACATGGTCCTTGCTTCTGCGGACACGAACGGTCATGTAATCTTTGTAGTGTGCATGTGTGATCCAGCTCGAACAGAACAAGAAAGTGTGGAAGGAACACAGGAAGCTGCCATGATGCTGAACACTGCTAACACTTTGTTAAACTGTTGTAAAGAAATAACATTTTGTTTGCCAAGTTGCTTTTCCGTCTAGACTCTAGAACAGTTTTGTGAGTGCACAAGTGTGTTTTTACTATAAATAGTAAAGTCTCCTTCTTGGACGCCCGGTGTGCAGAGGGGACCATTAACACTGATTAATACTTGTATCTGTTCATGCTAGAGAAGAAATCTTTAAAATGTTTTTGTTCTTGCTAGACCTTAAGTCACAGAGGTGGCTCTTTACTGTTATTATAGAATTGTATATTAATATTTTGATTGACTGTCACTGAATAGAAACTACCGACGTAAGGATTTAACAAAGGTTTTTGCCTCTGGTGACAGTTAAACAGATGAAGGCAGGTCGATGGATATACAAGCTGAATGACTTATAGGTAAATAAATTATCAGATCAGTTGTGGTCATTTCTATAATATTGGTAACATAACAGAACACAAAAGAAAAAACATTTCTAATTGAAGACACTGTGGACAAAATGTTCCTCACTGCAGAGAAAAAAAAATCAAACTGCAATTGTCTTTCCAGTCTCCTAAAAATTACATTCTTATACACCTAAGCTGCAATCAGGATTACGTTTTTATGAGGTTTTTTCTTCCCACATTTAACATGAATGACAAGTTGCAAATATGTGGCTCCACCCCAAGCACATCCTTAGGAGTCAGAATTAGTGTAACGTTTCAGTCATTCATAAAAAACGCTGCCTGACAACATACTGATTACGTTGGCTACAAAAACGTAATCGAGGCTGCAGTTTAGTTGTACAGGAATATAATTTTTAGGAGACAGGGTTGTTTAAGGAAAGAGAGAAAACTCAGCAGGCGAATTATTACCTAGCTGAAAATGTGTAAAACCAATAACACACTCCAGATTTTGATACATCTGCTTGTAATTACTGTAACACATCAGTGGTGCCAGTAAACACTAATTACCTCGAGTAGGTGACTGCTCAATATCCTCTCATTAGTTACACTCTACATGCCCTGAAGTGTTTCTAATATCTGGTTCTGTTATGTTAAAAGTTGATTTATTTGAATAGAGTACATATGGGCAATCAGATCAACCCTGATTCACTGTCATTCAGGTTATTTCTTAAAATATTTTTTGTGGATAGCGAGGATCTGCAAAAAAGCTGAGAGTGTATTGTGTTGCAGCTGCATGCTGTTTTATATTATTATTTCACAGTAGGCTTATAATGCACTTAATGACACTTTCTCCACCTTAAGCACGACTCAGTGCAGTTTGTTTCTTTATGTTTTCCTGTTATTCATGATCTTTTCCTGAATTTTAACAATGTTTTTTTTCCTTTCGCTCTGTTCCAGCTGTGATGTTGCTGAGTCAGTTTGGGATCATGACATAATCATCATGAGATGAGGAGGCTGATGACCTCAGGCAGCGACAGAAGAGGTGGTGCTATGTGTCGCGGCTTGGAGCTGCTGGGGTTTTTTTTTTTTTTTTTTGGTGTTTTTTTTGGGGGCAAAAATAGTTCTGCAGCGCTGCCTCAGGGAATAATTTGCTCAAATGTTGACAGGAAGGACAAATTCCTAAGATTTGAATGGGCAGTAAGTAATTTTATTTATTGTTGCTTTGCACCAAACGACTATAAAACACCTGCTGGAGGTTGTTAAATATCCAGGTGCTGTGGTTTTCTGGCTTGCCAAACTTTCTGCTATCTTTTCCTGCTAGAGGACTGTTTTGAGTAAAACCTCCACACCCAGTGAAGTCATGCTGTTGAAATCCTGGCTGGTGGTGACCACAGCTAAAAACATACAAGTAGAAGATTCATGTAGAGACAAGCCTAGAAATCCAGTTCACTATGTGGTGCTGTGACAGTTTTGTTTATTTCTCTAGACATTAAGACATTTTTGAACAAATGCTGAGCTATTGTTTTACAGTACAGTCATAACAGACTTTTTACTAATGAAGCACAGAAATAAATAGGGATAAATATCACTTTATATGTGAGAAATACTGTATTGTGGTTTTATTTTCTACATTTTGGGGTGTTTAGGAATATATATGGTGAAAGTGTGCCTTTCATTTTTGTTTTATTTTGAAAGATTAACACAAATTGAGCCTGGACTTCTGAGGATGGAGTCATTTAGTCCTGTGATTTATCCTGTGTACATTTGGCACATTATTACACTTGCATGCTGTTTTATTTGAAGAAACAAATATCTCCTTGCAGCTTAAGAAGTTCATTTATAGACTGTCAGGTACTGTCAGATGTTTGTTCTATTCTGAAACCTGTTTGTGCACCTATGGGTGTTTTCCTTTAACTTAATCCAATTTCCTTGTCACACAGAGTGATAAAAATAATAATTATTTTCTATATTCTTTGTCGAATTTCTGCATGTCAATGATCAGATTTTCTGATTAAACTTTAAATTCACAAAATGTCACACACACAAATAGACAAGTTATTTCATGAAGCTTCAACTCGTCTGAATGACAGACTTTTTCCTATGTGTTGTACGTAATGCTTATTCAAAATGAAGTAAATGCAGCTACCTCTGGTTGTGGTATTATAGGGGTTAAAATCAATGACCGTCATGAAACACTCTGTGCATAAATTATTCTCCCTCTAGTTAAATTGAACTATGTACAGTTTATTCATTAGTGCATCTAACAGTTATTTTATTATCAGTTCATCTGTAATTATTTATCAATTTAATTAATAGAAAATCCATCAGCTAAAATGAATGAATTAATTAATTCTACAATCCAGCCACCTGACTTCCCCAAAGGACTGTTTAAGTACTATAGCATGAAAAACATAGAGGATTAAAACACTGTAGTCTGTGTAATTATTTATATTATGATTTACGTCTCTTCATAACCTGGAATTATTTCAGTGAAGAATAAATCAGCTGCACATTCCCAAGAATGTGTCACCACAGTTCACACAAACTATTTTATGTGAACCATAATTCATTCATTCATTACAAAGCCTTTGCCGCTCACGTTCATATTTAGTTGCAAAATAATCAGTTCAGTTCACTGGATTTGTTCATCCGCATCAGAAACTACAGTAAGAGGTACTTTAGGTCTGTTCTGCACGTCCCTAAAACTGGAACTATACTGAGGCCTGTAAAATTATACTAATAATGTGATTTTAGTGACTCTGCATCAAATGAAGCTGCTAAAAACGTGAAAACCTTATGACTTCCTCCTGTAAAATATGACTTTATGCTACACATCTTGTGGTGCCAGTTTCAGGAGATGAGAATATGTATCCTCAGATAACACATCTTTCATAAATAATTCAACAGTTTCATAATACTGCAGTGTTTCAAATCGACAAACAGCTCATCATCTATGAGTGGAGTGGCTTTCATGACCATTAGGCTGCTGTCACATGGGTCAGACGGCACAATCTCTAACTGCGGTTATCAGTGCAGGCATAATTCTTGAAAAATTTACTTTCGCTAAACATAGTTTTCCTCAACTAGAAGCAATGTTTTCTGCTTGTCCTGAGGTGAACCTAATTTTATGTCAAAACAAGTTTTGTGCCTCAAAGTGATTGTGACATATTAGAGAGATGATGTTGTTGTTGTTGTTGTTGTTGTGTAGAGGACAGGAAATTGTCTTCTAACGCTGTGTCTGCAGGCTGGTAATGCTTTTCACTGAGTGACAGATTGGGCATAAACGACATGTCAAACTCAGTGGTCACTGAAAAGATCTCCACTCTAATGCAGATTAAACACTTTAACGTTACATTGTTCTGTTTCATAAATATACACACATATATTTATATTTTCTATACATGCTACAGTCAGTTGACCCTTTATTTAGGAGACAAATTCTTTTTTTGCTTTAACTCTTTAGTGTGGAAATACAATCTAATGTGAACATAGCCTCAAACAAAGGAAGGATACGCAAAGTTTTGCATGTTGGATGAAACTGGTGACACTTACTAAATTAAATATTAC
Organism: Helostoma temminkii; assembly: GCA_900302695.1. NCBI lineage: Eukaryota > Metazoa > Chordata > Actinopteri > Anabantiformes > Helostomatidae > Helostoma > Helostoma temminkii. Next base: position 98,830 of record OMLM01021092.1, on the reverse strand, counting down.
ATAACTCAACTAAAACAAATATACAGCAGAAACTGAGTAAATGTATTTACTGCATTAACCTTCTTTAACGTTTTATTCATCTGTGATTTCCACTAAAGTGACTAAAGGCTATGTTAACGTTTTGTATTTTTTTTGTGTGTGTGTGTGTGTGTGTGTGTGTGTCTGTTCGCATTATTGTTTAAATGTGACATATTTCAGAACAATAACATGACGTCACACACAACGTGTCGCGTATACAGAAGTAAACATGGAAGCCCATAAACTTCTAATCAAATAATAATGAGAAGTAGGATGAGGAAAAAGAAAGCAACATTTTTAACAATGAACTTTTGTTTAGCGATGGCTGCCACACATGTACAGAGATGTGCGATGGAGCCAAGAGTGGTGGTCAGCATCTCTACACAAGACTCTCGTGACATGGGGAAAAAGTTGGATGAAATATGACTTGACTGTTCAGACTGAGGAAAACATCCAATATGTACGTATCAGATTTAGAACCACGTGAAAGTGATTTGAAAAATTCAGATTTCATGTCATTTGTGCTGTTTACACTATCATAAAAAAATCAGATATGGGGCACCATATCCACAAAACATATCTGATTTTTTTTCCAATGAGATGCTTTCATCCGACTTTGACGTCAATGTTATGCGACAGGCGTCACAATAAACGAGGCTGACGGCCATTTGTGGACGGTGGAAGTCATCTTTCTGCAAAAAGTCATTGTTAAAAATTTTGCTATTTTCCCGCATCCTTCGTCGGCTTCGACTGCACAACGACTCATAAAGGCACTTCAGCTGCATCCATGTTTATTCCATATTCACGGCCGCGTGCAACATCACGTTATTGTTCTTCTAGTTCACTTCCCAGTCTGATAAATGTCACATTTAAACAATAATGTGAACAGCCACACAAAATAGTAAGTAAAATCTGAATTGAGCATTAAGACCTGCAGTCTGAGTGTAGCTAAGTACATTTACTCAAGCACTTTACTTACTTCAGTACCTCAAAACTGTACTTATTTTCATTTTTGTAAACTGACTTTTTACTTTTTACACCGTTGCTAATCTGAAGACCACCAGATGTAATTCTGTTTCATTGCATTACATTCTGTCTTAGTGGATTTATTTTATTTTACTTTGTGCTGCATTTATTTTCAGACACTTTTACATTTCATCAGCAGCAACATAAAAAAAACAAAATGGACAGATCAAGCGTGAGAAAAAAAGATGCTGAACAAAAAAAAGGAACACAGTCAGACCAAGTGTTGTTTGAGAGATGCAGTAGCGTGTGAACTAGGAAGGGAGGGACGAAGGCAGAACAGAAAAGAGCATGTGTGAAAGAGAAATAGGAGGGGAGATAAATTTGTCTGCCTATAAAGTTCAGCGTGCTTCTCATGCTGAATTGTGAGTCTGTTGAGTCAAGTTTAGCAGAAGTGAGTCCTGACTGTAAGAAATGATAATATGCCAATAAACTATCTCAAACTGAGGAAGTTGTCTGTTGTTGTTGTCGTCGTCGTCAATGGTGTCGCGGTGTTTGATGGAGCACAGCGAAACTACAGTTTGTGTTTCTGTGAAATACATGCTGACAGCTTGCACGTGTTTCAGCTGTCACGGCAAAAAACGTTAAAATTGCAGATTTCACTTAACGTATCTCATCAGTGATGGTGAAACTGTATTTAATGTGGATCGTGAAACATACTTACTTGATTCAGCTGTGCTCGTGTTCCCAGTGGCTTCTTTTGCACTGCGTTAACTCTCACTCTACTGTGCTGATGCGAAAACATTGTATAACTGAGGAGGTGTCACTTAAACATCACCCTGCAGAGGTTATTTCATTATAGTCCAACCAATCAGCTAATTCTGCTGAAAGAAATGCAGGTCATAAAGTTTAGTCTGTATGTTATCAGTGATGACTTGATGCCCCTTTTTATCCAACTGACTCTGACATGGTCTTTTCCCATGTGTGTTGTAATTGCATGGGTAATATGTCAAAACATAAGAGGGCTGCAGTAGGACAGGACTAAACAACAAACGTGATTACATATCTATAGTGGATGTTTTCCTATTAAGCTTGTTGTCATGCAGCAGTGCTACATTTATCAACAGAAAGAGAGACGCAAGGAGGTGGTTCAGGTGGATAGAGGGCGTATGATGTGCAGGACTAACAAGCTGCAGACCGGAGTTTGAGTCGGACTGGGTTTAGGCTAGAGAAGCACTTTGGTTCGGGTTTGAAAGACTTCACTTAAACAGATATACAGAAAAGTCTTTTAACAATGGAGCCAGGTCAATTAAAAAATGTCTTTCCCAACATGAGGTAACTTCAAAAACTTCAAAAAATGAAAATGAATAATGCAGCTGACAACAGAAATCATGTTTAATCACTGGCAAGCAAAAAAATAAAGTGAGTCATTTCGGGGTAATGACTGCTGTTACATCTGCATCACTCTTAGTGACTTTTCCTCTGAGCTGGGTCTACTTCACTTTCATGTTTGTGCCAAGATGTGTAAACATCAAGGCCTGAAGCAGTCGGCAGCTGCCCAACCCATCCAGCACGACATGTGCGCAGCTATGTCAAGGTATAAAGAGTATAAAGTATAAAGAGCTTTTTTCCCATGACAGATACAGTGGCAGGTGTAAAGACAAGGTTCTGCCAAAAGAGAGGATCTGCCATCCCAGCACCCCTGCCACAGCGCGCTGCCTTCCCTGTGCATCTGAGGAGATGGGAGGAATTTATTTCCAAGAGTCTAGAGACAATTTCAAATCCAGCAAAGTGTCAGTATTTTTTCTTTCACCCACAATGGGCAGCTATTTCCCCTTAATAAATGAAATCCTCATTCCATAACTGCATTTTGTAATTACTCATTTCATCTTTGTGTAATATAACTTTTTTTTGATGATCTGAATCATTTAAGTGTGACAAATATGCAAAAAGAAGAAGAAGGGGGAAATACTTCACAGCACTGAAAATGTGAAAACACCTACATTACATAAGATGTGCTAATTATTTGTTATTATTGTGAAAGAGTAAATATTTTCTCACAGTAAATGAATTGTATCATGCTTTCTACAGCATGTCCACACAGTAAATGACTAAAAATATCACATTCAAACGTCATCCAGGGTCGAGCGGATTTAGAAATTTCACCAGTGGGAGAATGATGCACGGATGTTGATGATGCTGAGCAAAAGTGAAATAACCTGCACACACTAAAGGTCACAACCTTCTGGCGAGGTCAACACATACATACGTGTGTAGAAAAACACAGACATGGTTTGGTGAAAGTTTGTTTTCTCTGCAGAGGTGAAATGAGGCCAACAGCTCAAGACCTCAAGTGCAGGGGACTGAAGGGTTGTGAAAAAAAAGTTAGGCCTAAATGAAGTTCTCTCAGTCCAAATGTGCGTGAAACTGTGTGTTAATACACATTTTGCCTACAAAGATCACTGGATCAATGATAATGAAAAAGCATTAGGAAACATATTTTCTAAAAGACCAGAGAAAACACTAGAAAGCCTTAAATTGAGTCGAGCACAAAAAACAAATCAAGAAGAAAAAGAAAAGAGGTAGCCTCCCACAGGGAAATACCTACAATCATTTCATTAATGCAGGACATTGGTGTAAATTAAACAATGAAAATGCACAAGAAGGAAGCACTGAGGGTGCATCAGCAAAACAACAAAATGTTACACTGCCTCAGTAAATTCTGACATTTCAGATATAATCAAACCCACAAATGTCATTTAATGAGTCATTTAAGTTTAGAAAACATGATGCTGTTCTTCTGTTTGCAGGGCAAAACTAGAACAATTCGTCTGTGGCTTTGATTTAATCTAGTGATCTGTGCATATTAGTTAAGACAAATGGCACATGCAAAAAAGATGAGGTTGAATCTTGACATTTTGATCAGGTCACCGAAGACACACCCAGCGTGCACCGAGATCAGAACTCAGTGTAACCCAGTGAGCAAACAGAGAGATGAAAAGTCATTAACATTGAGCAATTGCATGAAGATGAACAGACAGAATATAATTTATTTTAGCAAGCCACAGAAATGGCTTCATTTATAAAACATGTAGGATCTGTGCTAATGAAGTTTACTTTACATGTGTTTGCTGACATTAAATAGTGTTAATTTGTATTTACTTTAGTGTGGCAGGTACAGTGTGCCCTACGAGAGGTGAGGTTACTCTAACACAATTCCCTGAGCGCGGTGAGTCACTGAAGTGTTTTTGCTGCCAACATCAAACAATAAGAACATCATAAACAGATCAAGATGTGCTTCACGTGTACAGTACACTGGCACCTGAATGTCTCTGTGAGTGTCAATGTTTTTTCTTCACTGCGCTGACTCACTCCTACTGTAAACTCCTCTCACACTTTGCACTACATTTTAAATAGCTGCTGCATTATTTTCAGTCTGTACGTGGAATATTGAGCTTCTAGAAAACTTTTCAGTGGTGACCTCATGCTGCACGAGAAGCTGTAACCAGCAATAAAAGTAATTTTTTTCTGATTTTCCTGTCCAGTCAAACTTGTTAAGTTAAATCCTATGAAACTAATTTTCAGTGGACCCGTTAAGTTTTTTTTTGCTTTAAAATAATCATGCTGACTTAGGATTAGTGCCAGTTCTGTGTGTTGACAAAATACTTATTACTACTTTACTACTTTACGCCTAGTAGTAAAATCACTGTCTGGAAACGCAGGGTTTCATTGACTGTAGAGTTAGTGGACTGATACCTAAATTACTGTTTTGCACATAAGAGCTTCTGTTAATACAATCAAGCCTCTTTTCATTGGTAGACGAGTTAAGCATTTGCTACCAGCTCAGGAGGCACCAAACAGGGAAGAACAAGAATCTTTTCAAATTTATTTCAGCACAACAATCTACTTAAAAGCCACTGAGCCACAAAATACATCAAGTTAAAGGTCAGCTATATGTGTGTGAGTAGCATTAATGTTTAGTATTGTTAATGGTGATAATGAGACATTATTTAAATACTGTTCATACTGTGCTGTTAGGACAGAAAACAATATAATTAAGTGTGAATGTAAAACATCTACAGAACACATGTCAATGTGAGTCTAATGTGGGTTTTTAAAATGCAGCCCATCCCTCTGCACCTTGGTACTAACATCCCTGCACAGGTGAACATTAGTCTGGAAAATGTTAGGCTCATTTGGGATATTAATAATCAGATGTACATAACATAAAATACATTCTGTGTTATAAAATGATTTTATATGCCATGAAATATTTTAATGAAAAGATCAGTGTATTGTGTGCATGTACACAATAGTTCAGTTCACATATGTTTAAATTTTGTTATGTATTCATTATATTTTCCAAGTATACATTTTTTCACCCAACATTAAAGTTGAAATGCTTCCGAGAAGTATCAAGAGTATAACAACTTTGGTAATCAACCTGTAAAATATCAGTACAGTGTTTTTATTTGTTTGTAAATTATATTCACAGAGGCAGAGGTGACGTCAGTTGACCTGTTGTTATGGTGCATCAGTGTTTGTTGACTATTTCCTTTTCCTTGGGGCATTTATGTTAGCTTCTTACCCTCAGTACCAAAATGTAACAGGATAGATCAAGACAAGATAGCACTGTTTTATGTTTTTATGAGTTAATGAAAAATAACTCACTGCCATATTCAGTGTTATTGTTGTCTATTATCAGACACAATAAAAATAAACGCTTCTATTGTTGATTATAATCCAATAAATTGTTCTTTATTATGTCAAAACACAATCTTCCCCTCACCCTTTAGCCCAGTGCCTAAACCCAACCATAAAAACCACAAGCCACAATTACATGGTAAACATGTAAAATAGGTATAACTGGTAATTAAAGTAATTGCCACACCATTGCCGGTGCAGCCAACTGATATAAGAAGTCACCCAGTTGTTAAATAAAGAACATCTGAGTTCAGTGAACGTGTTTCAGTGATAATGATGAAAATACCACTGTATCTGTGTAGTAAAAATTACTGACTCTTTGTGTTCGTAAATCCTAGAACTAAAACTGTCTCTACCTCTCCTTAAATATAATAATAATAATAATAATGATAGAAAAAGTCCTGGCACCTGAAGTAGCAAAGCTCAGTGCTGGCAGTGCATTATTTGCAGTGATGAGAAAGTCTTGGCAGAGCACTTGGTTTAGAATAAATGCTGTAGTACTGTACAACAGATGGGGCAAGGGTTGGTGGACAGTTGTCCACTAAGATAGATCCAATGATGATGCTGCTAAACACTGCTGCATATGACTGACGCTTGCTAGTCCCAGACATGACAACATTACATCTGAATAAACCATGCAGTCACTGGTTTACAGAAGTTTACATAGAAATGTCTTTTGAACTTTTTTCACACCAATACGTGTCAATGACTGTTTCTCATCTCTTCTTGAATTCTTTTAGATGATGTGTTGAGATCTTTTAGCGCGCTGCACTTTGAAGCAAAGTGAGTCAAAGTGATTTCTGGATTAAACAGGTCTGGCAATAATCAGCCCTGGGTGTGGCAATTGAAACTGAACTCAGCTTTCCAAAAAAAAAATGTGGTTAATCACAGTTAATTCATTTATTAAGGGAAAAAACGCTGCCGCCTAAACCTTCCTGGCCCTATATGAAAAAGTAATGCCCTTGCTTCTAGTCATGAATTATCATTTAAAAACATTTTGCATTTACTCAGGTTATCTCATTATATTAAAAGTTTCTTGATGATCTAAGTCATTTAAGTGTGATGAATATGCACTGTACTTTTTGTGTCCCTCGTTGCCTCCTCCACGCTCTACCCAGGAACCTTCCCTCACAGAAATCAAACGTACTGTTTACCGGAGTAATAAAGGCCTCTTACACATACAGTCTTCTGCTTTGTGCTGCATGTGTGAACGCACAAGTCTGTTCAATGTCCAGACCAATTCGCTGGAGGTAGCCCTGAGTACATGTATGAAAATGGCTTAGGCCTACACATAGTTTTAATTTTATTGTCTCAGGTTCAGTGAGTTTTCTGCTTCTATGTGAAGAGACTGTGAAAAGTATTGACCTGTGTACCTCCATAAAACTCAGACTTGGATGTTTGTAAAACGTGACCAAACAGTGATTTTTTTTCACTGTGGTGAAAAGACGTGATGGTGGCTCAGTTGGTAGGGCAGTCATCTATGAAACTCCAAGGTTGGTGGTTTGAATCTTGTTTTTTTAGATTCCTGGCCACATGTCAAAATGTCCCTGTGCAAGACACTGAACCCCCGACCCTTGGCTCCTCGAAGGGGCAACCCGTCCATGAAAAAAAAAGTATCAGTTACTATTATTATCACTGAATGCTTCCTTGTTACAGTAGGTGTCATTGAAGTCACTGGTTGTTGATTTTATCAGTGGAGTCCATGGTATCAGTGTGAGCCTGAACCTAGGACTCTTATCTGAGCTATAAACCAGCTGAGCAACTGGATGTAACACTGGCTGACTCTGTGTGTGTGTGTGTGTATGTGTATGTGTGCGCAAGCTTGCTCTTAGACATGTCTGGGCGTATTCTGAGTCAGGGCAGCACAGAGGCCTGAGGCAATATAATAACTGAGCTTCCTCCTACTTCTTTCTTTCTGTATCATCCAGTGAAGCATAAAGGGAACTTATCTGGTCTTAAAGAACAATACAAAAGCCAGAAATTAACTACAAACAGACATAACTAGAGTTCAAATGGTAGACACATGCAGAATTCAACACCTTCCACTTGCTCTGCTGTGTTTAGTTTACAATCCGTCCTCTTTTGTGATCTTGTGTGCATGTTTCAGAATAAGCCCTGTATAGCATGTTTAACCACCAGTTGGCTGTCACCACTTGTTTGAAATGATCAAACAAGCTATTTGTTTTCTGTGTTTATGTAACAATGTCCCAGCGATGAACGCTGCAGTCTGGTTCAGTAATTACAATCTGACAAACAAGACTTTGTACAGCAGTCTGGCACAGTCGCTCCACAATTAGTCAGCTCGCTTGCAGATAAAAACAAAAACTGATGGGCCTGTCTTCTTTTGGATTATGATCACCAATGAAAACATTAATTTTTATGATGTCTGATCATTGACAACAACAATACTGGATCTGGCAGCGGCAAGTTCATTGTGAAATCACTCATAAAAACATAAAACAGTGCTATCATGTCTTGTCTCTGACATTTCGGTACTAAGAGGGAAAAGCTAATACAAATACCTTGGGGAGAAGGATATAGTCAGCAAACACTGATGCACTATTACAACGGGTCAACTGAGTTTGCACTTTAATCCACATCAGGTCTGTAGCTAATGTCACTGACGTCACACCCGCTATATTGCCTCTGTGAATATGATTTACAAACAAATAAAAACACTGTGGATATTTTCCAGGTTGATTACCAAACTTGCTATACACTTGAAAATTCTTGGAACCATTTTGACTTTAATGCTGGGCGGAAAAAAATTAATGCTTGGAAAATCCAAATATTGATATGTCAATTGTTTTATCCCATTGTGTACAATATCAATAATGAATACATAACAAATACTGAATGTATGTGAATTCTCTGAACCGAACAGGCGACTGTGTACATGCACACAATAGACTGATCTTTTCATTAGAATATTTTTTATAACATATAATAGTTTTATAACATGTCATGTATTTTCCTGGTTTTAATAATGTTAAATAATTGATATAGACCAACATGTGATTATTATTATTATTATTATTTTCATTCTTTACCTGCGTTTGCATGTTCAAAAAACACAACACAAACCTTCCTCATCTTTTTTTTTTACATTTGCAGATGCATCAGTAAATGTTTAGGTAAAATGTTTTCATGTATGTTATGACTTATGTTACTTATGCCTGAAACTGTTTTTCCTTTTAAATTAACACCTTTCAGACTCAGTTCTGGTTTCCAGTTCTGATGTTTGTGTACGTAGACATAGGCATAATAGACAACAACAACGTAATCTTTCTATTTAGATCTGCACCAAATTTACCAAAGTCCTAGTGTGAAAGTAACTTTACGGTGAAACAATATGTTCAGTCAAACACAACCTTTAATAATTACTTGTAAGTTAGTTTTCCTGCAGCAAAGATTTGCTTCTTCCCTCCAGCTCATTTTGTGTTGATAAAAGCTGCAATTATCTGCCTTAGTTCAGAATTCACAGCTGCCAACAAATCGAGTAAACCTACATCATGTAAAAGGGAAGTGCTGGGAAAAGAAAAAGAGAAATAAAGTTAAAAGTGGAACATGTTTGTATTTTCATTTACCCTCCTGCAGCAGCTAATTATGAGAAAGCAAAACTCAGCACCTTAGCACCCTAGCACCCTGCTCGAAGTGTGATTTTGTACCTTGATCCTCACTGTTATTAAATCTGAAGAAAAACAGCTGCGTCGTGGAGATAAACAACCTGTGACATGAAATCCTTATGATTCTGCTAAGTGACTAGTTGTGGTTGTGCAAATAATGACAAGACTGAAGGCTGAAACTGTGCGTTTGTGACAAAGGCCATTTAGAATTTACCTCCATCTACTTTTAGCAAACAAGTTGGTTTCTTATAATCACAGTATTGATTAGAGCTAATAAATGAACAATTCTGATAATTGTGATAAATATCTGATGGGTACAGGTGATTAAATGTGAGAATATGCGACAGTATACTGAATACCAGGTGGATTTTGAGATGTCAGACTGCTGTGCTCTATATTGTGACAAGCGTATTCAATTTCCAAATTTAATTAAATCACAATATGTTGTGTCACAGACTGATTACTGCAGGAGACTGACTGACTCATTAGAAAACTACTACAGTGAGACTCAAAATAACTACAAAGAGAAGCAAAACGAGGAGAAAGGGAAGCAAAGACACTATAAAAAGATGCGAGGTGACGACAAAGAGACTCAAAAACAACCACGTACTGTAGACTCAAAACAAATACGGAAAGACTCAAAAGTACTACAAACAAAAGCAAAATGACCACAAAGAGAAGCATAACAACTATAAACAGACTCAAATCAACTTAAGAGTACTATGACCACAGAGACAGTCAGTCTATGTCCAGCTTTGGCTGAGTAATCTGTCTATTGGTTAGATGTAGGAAGAGATCAAGGTTTGGAGTAAAGTAAGCACTTTGTTGAGATTAGGGAAACACTGTGATTTGGGCTAAAGTGACTGTTTTGTTAAGGTTACGGGACCCTCGTGGTCATAGTGACATAAATAAACTTGTGGTTACAAGCAGGGTTTGATCGTGGTCAACAGGAAAACAAGTTGACTCTTACTGAAACAGGAAGTGAACAACAGTTTCCTGTGTTAAAGTCTGATGTTTTGCCAAGCCGTCCATCCAGCCCAACCTCAAATGCAGATGAATTTGATGAATTTGTGCCCACAGTTAACTTCAATGTAGTAGTAAACACTTTGTGTCTGGCAGTCAGTGTGGTGATTCACATTAGCTTAATCCCCTCAGATGACTGAAGGTCTATGATGCATTTGTGGTTGTGTCAGTGTGATATCTGCAGGGATGATGGTGATATCCTTAATTTTTCCACAGGAGAACAACTCAGCATGAGTCAATAGGAAACACGATGCAAAAATTCTTCAGCAGCACTGAAGGCTAACAGAACAAGAAAATCAGATGATCAGACAAGCCAAAGATTTTAAACTAAAAATGTAGTAATCAGTCATTGTGCAATAAAACTACAGTGTAAAAGTAAAATTCTCTAGGTTAAAGTTCAGCAAGGATGTTTCTTGCAAATTTGTTGTTCACAATTATGACTCTCTCCGTAGAGAGTTTGTACGAGATCATAATGCAAAGATTAGCCACAACTTTAAATGCACTGTTTAGTTTTAATGTTGTGGCTTGTCTGTGTAGTTACTGTGGGAAGGTAAAGAAGAAAGGAGGCAGGAAATGCTACAAATTTTGCTGCAGCGTAGCAACAAAGTATGGAAGCCTGTTTACGCAACTAAAAAAAAAAAAAAATTTATGATGAAAAAAAGATGTTGAAAATATTAAGTTGAAAGTCAAAATTTTCACATCTCTTAATATCAATTCACTAACATAATTTTAATTTAGTAAGTCAAATTTTGATTTTCTGTCTCATACTGACTAATTATTTGACTCAGTAAGTCGGAATTATGTTAAGTAAAAAGTCTGATTTACTGTTTCTTAATTTTTACTCTTTATCTTATAATTTCAACATCTTTATTTTTTCATCATTATAAAGTTTTTCTTTTTTTTCTTGTGGCAGAAACAGGCTGTGATGGACAAATGATTAGATCTCTCATCTCAACAGAGCGTTTCTTTTTAGTTACAGTAAATGAACCGAAACCAAACTACGCTGAGGTATAATAGCTAATATCTGGTATAGCTACATAGATTGTAATTATCATTTCTTATAGATTTAACAAGTCATTTCTCTCAACTTGACAGAAACTTAAAGAGTTTTACATTTTAAGCAAAAGTAGTTACACAATGGTGAAAGGAGGGCAAAAAAGCTCCGGTTAAGTTAGGGTTACACTTGGTTAGGTTAAGATTCAGGATAATCATAATTGTTATCTGAGAATCAAAAAGGTTCAGCAGTGACTTGTAGGTGCACGTGCATCCTGCAGTCATCCAACGTAACTGAGCACAGTGAGTCTCTGTAACTATAAAAGAATCAATGTGAATGTAGTTTGCTCAGTTTCTGTTTCTCAATCAATTTGACTCATTTATATTATTGCTGCCACATTTTCAGATAAGAAAGTTGAAGAAATGACAAACCAGAGTTTTATCTGTAAAAGTACATTACTGCATAATCCAAAGATGCCTTCAGGCTCTCCCCCATTTTGTCCACTAGACTAATCAAACCTTACAGCTGAAGACATTCCCTCTCTTTTCAATGTTGACTAGAGCTGAGTGAAACACGTTGTGCATGACACAAAGAGGAACAGTTAAGGGCGTGGGAGTACCCATTGGCACAGCACATGGCCTCTTTGCATGAAAGGAAAACAGTCTTTGACCACTGGGATGTAATTCCATAATTCACAACCACATTTTTTATGTTTTACCTAACAGCTTGTTTGCGCTTTACCCCAGAAAAACAGGCGACTATAGCCTCCAAATTATGACTGATCACCTGCCAACGTGGCTGGTAGAAGCAATTGATACACCAAATGTTCACTATCAGAGTGCAGTACAGTACAGACAAACTCAAACTCATTTCTTCAGTCATGATGACTGGAGCAAGGATTGTGTAGAGAACCCATTTGTCACACTAATTCAGTGGAAAGTGGGTTGAATCTTGCCCTGACATGTGCAAAACCACACACACATGATCGTGACAGAATGTGCTATTTTGAAAGTAGCTGAATAGATAAGATTTGCATCAGTAGTGCAGGGCATATACTGTAGTGCCTGCAAATTTAAATGTCAGATCTATTTTTGGTAAAGTATGGTTTACACAAAAAGTTTGTCTTAAGTCAGGTATGAGGTTTCATCAACATTTATAATGTAATTTCATCAACATTTTGACTTTAAAATGAAAGAAAGGTGATTTTCTGAAATCTATATTCAAACAGTTCTAAATAAATGGGTTCCGTGTTATTTAGGGTGTGCTTCCTGTTTGCATCATCAGGTGGAAATGGAAATGGCACTAAAGAAAACAATTTTAAATAATTTTGAGTAGTGCGTGACAAAAATAAAAAAAAAAACATTTTGAAACTCATGTCAAGTTACACATGAAGGGTTAAGAGGGAGCTTTGGTTAAAATAGAGAAGCTGTGGAGAGGAGGAGGAGCACACACACAAACACACATGTACATCACCACCACCACAGGTTGCTCTAAAGAGGAACATAAAGTCTTTCCTGCTCAGAAAACTGGACAACAGGCAGACGTGAAACTGCACAGTCATACTCACGCTGACGTAGACGCGCATGATATCATCAGGAAGTGCTTGTGTTGTATCCTTGAGCATGTGTTACTGTCCAGAGCATGAATGTGTTTATTATTTTTGTTATTCAAGACATGCCCTGCCATTAAGATATTCAGTAAATTCAAAGTGCACATTTGCACGACTACTCTGTACATTTGTGAGGTCGTTAAATCTTAAATTACATTACTTTGCATTGTTTGGTTGCAGGGGACAAAAAAATAAGAAGTAAAATTTAAAAGAGTAAAAAGTTTAAAAAGTAAAATTTAAATACTTTTTGTTTTTAGGTAAAAGAAAGACATTTTTGTTTTACTCAAGTGCAATTTAATCATAGTAACAGTACTTTTACTTGACTAGAGTTGGTAATCCTAACACCCCTGCAACAACAACATCGTTAACAATATTATTTAGGATTTAACATGTCTCATACTGAAGTCAGGTTTGATGTTGAAAACTGCACAAACACACACAAGGAAAAACGTTCAGGAACCCTGTGAGGAAATTTAAATGCAAATGTGAGCAGACAACTAAAGAACAATACAAGAATAAGCAATAAAATGACTAGAGCTGCACAGTACCATGAGACAGAAAACACTGTGTAAGAAAAACAGATGCTGCAAGTTCAAGTGAAATTCCGGTAGTTTGTCAGAGGAGGAAGAAGACTTGTGTCGTCTGTCGAGCATATCCTGACACATTTGATTAAGTAAATAGCAATTAGTAGCTTATGAAAGCTGTTACACATATGATTTGTTCTTTTGTTGTACAGCAACAGCAATTTGGCCAATTTGAATAACTGCTATGGAAAAGGCTGCATTAAAAAAAATCAGCTACCTCTTCAATAGAAACTGACAAAAGCTGCACGTCAAGTGTATCTCTGGGATATTATTTGGAATTACATTAGGCTAAACCAGTACTGTACTGTATCTCTGTGTGTGGAGGACTACTGGTTTTTAAAAGGAATACAGGGGAAATACCACCAGGCTACTTTGAATAGTACTAACTAATGGCATGTTACAACATTTGGCTAAATAATCTTGTATTAATTCAGTTGCTGACTACACTGACCGATGGTGTACTGTATTAGATTTAATACCATCCAGTAGACATATGTCACAATGTCAGCCCGTGCAATTCTATTACTGCCAAAAGCTCAAATTTAATTAAATGAATGTGTGTGTGTGTGTGTGTGTGTGTGTGTGTGTGTGTGTGTGTGTGTGTGTGTGTGTGTTGCGTGACAAGCTATTGTCTATCTGTCATATATA
>OMLM01021092.1:71733-82710 GCA_900302695.1 Helostoma temminkii | reverse complement strand
TGCTTTGTTTGAAATGGTTACTGAAGCCCTAGGCAAGACCAGGTCATTTGGCAAGTGTACACACACACACACGCACACACACACACATATGTCATTGCTGCTTGTTCAGGAGGGATTTGTTGGGTTTTCTATATTATTTAGTTGTATTTATAAATTCTGTAGGGTCTTAAACCTCGAATTGTAACGTGCCTTGAGATGACTTTTGTTGTGAATTGGTGCTGTATAAATAAACTGAATTGAATTTAAATTGCTTTTTATTTATATGTATACACAGACAATTATTTGTTAACCTTCACCAAATGTGACAAAATTTACTTTTACAATAAAAAAGTAGTTCTATTACCAACTTGTGTAAACAATGAATGTTTGTAGCATCACTCTTTCTCTCCATCTAAATGCATCCAAAAACATCCTGCTTAAATATCTGTGTAAAAATAGTCCAGCCAATCACATGAGCCAACAGTTACAACCAATAAGCTGCCACATTAATGTTGTGTGTCGAGGTGAGTCATGGTGACTAAACAGAGGCAAGAAGCAGATTGGCAGGAAGAGTTCTGAATCATCAGGTAACAGATCCTCATTGGTGGAAACTCAAACCAATCACAAGTGCGAACCTTAAAGCTAGAGCCTGGTTTGAAGAGGAACAAATGTTTTTGAGTTTAGCTAATATTAGCTCACATTCATGAGTGGATAAAGCAGATTGTACATATGCAGAAATGAAAAGATTTGATCAAATATTAGAGTCTGTGTCACCTTTATATTTGGGAGATAAGTACAATACAAGTATAAAACCTTAGTCATTTATCTGAGGCTGATTTGTATTTGGGAATATGGACATGTTGAGGAATAATACATAATTCATTCAAATAATAATAATAATGATGATAATAATAACATTTGATGGTATTATGAGACGCAGAGACTAAGTTGTTTTTGGACCACAATGGGAATTAGTATGTTGTCCTCTCTTTGACATTTTGCAGACATGTGGGACATGGGGGTCCCTCGTCTTGTTTTATCAAACTAAATGGTGCAATCTCAAAACAAGTGTAAATGCATCCAAGGACATTCAAGACTGAAACCCTGCAGCCAAAGCCAATTCTACCGGCGGTTTCAGACTTATTCTAGCAAACTAGTGTACTAAAAAGTGCAATTGTTCTGAAGATAACGGCAGCTAAAGGAAAGTGTTTAGGTCAGTTACACATTCAGTAGCATTCATTTCAGCCCTAACAAACATTCACACATTTGTGATCTGGACAACAGAAATGCATATTGATAAGTGCAAATGAGAGATTCTTATATCTAATCTGAATTTTACACCTCAAGAAGCTGCTGTGTAAAATCTACATAAAAACAGAATGCAATGATTTGCAAATCATAAGTTCATTTCATAAGTTTTCATAAGAAAGGCTGGAAGAGTAAATGGTACTAACAAGGAGGAGCTCAAAGATCATTTAGCAACTAATTAGGTTTATTTAGCAGCAGGTCAGTAACATGATTGGATATAAAAAGATCGTCTAAGAGAGTCAGTCTCTCAGAAACTCAAAGTTTTACTCAAAGTAAAACTGCTTTTTAAGTAAAACTAAACTAAATATATCATCACCTACAGTCTTAATATCATGAAAAGATTCGGAGAATCTGGAGAAATTTCTGTTAGCAAGAGACAAGGCTGAAACACAAGACTGGATGTCTGTCATCTTCAGGCCCTCAGATGGTAATGCATCAAAAACAGACGGTGATGATGGGCTGAACACAGTTCACTGTACCAAAGATAGAGGCGTATATGAACATGATCCAGAAACGCTGGCGTCTTCTCAGGACCAAAGATCATTTAAAATAGAAAACTGTTCTAATAATAACAATAGATACTTTATTAATTCCACGAGGTTTAATAAAGTTGTCTTATTTGCTGTACCTATCACTGTTGGCGGTAAATCTGGGATACCGGAAATCCAGTGACAGCTCTCCCAACTGTGTCACAGTCGCCCATTGTTCTATTGTCAGCTGAATTGAAATTTAACATTCGAGCACTGAGACCTCCAGACTAAGGAGGGGAGGGAACTTCCAGCTGGAAGTTATAGTTATGTCTTTTTCAGGGAAGGCCTTGCATATTTCAGCAGCAGTGTTAAAACACATACTGCATCTATGACAACAAGAGTGCAGGTGCTGAACTAACTTGTCTACAGTCCAGACCTTTCATCTACTGACAATGCATCTTGAAATGCAAAATACGACAAACAACTCCTCAGTTCTAATGTCTCCTCCGTTCGCAGTGTCTCTGTGTGTAAATTTTCATGCTGAAAAACCATCATGATTTAAGGTACAGATACGTCTGAAAATGTGCCTGTGACATCCTCTGAGAAAGCAATAGGATCTTAGGATCTTTTCTCTTAAATGTAAACATGTTCCTTACGCTTCTTCTCACACGGCAATGAGGAGTAGGTAGGTTAGGGTTGCAGTGGCGGTTTTCTAGACCTGGTAATGAGGAAGTCGTGACTAAGCGAGAATGGCTGGTCCATAGCTTGTCCAAACTACTGTTTTTGACCCAGAATCCGACTTAGAAGCTAAACAAGTGGCTGTTGAAGGAACATAGAGTGAAACAAGACGACTGTGTGGCGTCTCCTCTCAGAAAAACTCCACTGCTGTAGGCCACAGAGTAACTTAAGCAAAACGTCTTGCAGTATGGGCACAGGCTGCAGGGCTACACAGCCTGCATAATGTGTAAATACACTCTGATATAAAACAATGCACTCACTGTCAGAGGATTAGCCAGTGGATCATAGCTGTCATATGGATCCGGACTTCAATTTCAGACATAAAGTTTTAGCTAAGCTTTTACTGGGTGGTGTTTGGGCACAGTAGGGGCACGGTGGATTCTAAGAAACAATATTTTTAAAGAATACAGGGTGCACTTGTTGCACTGCTTGGTGTGTGTCTGCATACACCCCAGAGCCATATAAATGAAAAAAAAAGACTAAGTGCATATTGTGGCATTTTGTTTTTATGAAGATTTTACACAGTGTTTTATACAATATTTTAGAATTAAGGATGTAGATGTGTATGTGTGCAAATCTAAAAGTAAATGGAATTTTAGTGTTGAAGACAAAACTGCAAACCAGCACTGCTCAGTTCAGTTTCCGTTACCGTCTTTGTCTGACCTTTGTCTACCTACAGAGTTTAGCTTAATGCTAAGCTAAGCTTGCAACATTAACATTGTCTTACTAAATAAAGTTGAATCCATGAGCAATAAAATGTTATTTTGCTCAATTAATTACAGTTGTTGTGTCATAACTGAGTCAGTTACCTGAGTTGTTGCAGTGTTACGCGTTTAGCTGCTGTTTACAAGATCAAGAATGAGTTTTACTAGAAGTAGAAGTTAGTTTTCCACCTTTTGTCATAAGGTTTGATAAAATAATCTTAAATCAAGGTGCATCTTTGTTACCATCTTCATGGCGACAACTGAATCTAACAGTCACCATAATCCAATGGATTATGTGATGACAGATGTAACCTCATGGATACAAATAAAGTTCAGAGATTTTTTGTCACAAAGCAGAAACCCTTTCAGAACCGTGCTTCACAGACACAAAGATCAAGCAGGTCTCCTACTACTCCTACATTTCTAGAAATTAACGTTCATTACTGTCCTGGCTTTGCAGTAATAAACATTCATGCAGTAACACAATCTTCACCTGTTTTCCACTTTGCTCACCAAGATTTTACCCACTTACATTGGGATTTACACAAAGCCCACAACCTGCCAATCACAACCTCATCTTCTCAAACCTCCAGGCAAAACC
Source organism: Helostoma temminkii (assembly GCA_900302695.1). NCBI lineage: Eukaryota > Metazoa > Chordata > Actinopteri > Anabantiformes > Helostomatidae > Helostoma > Helostoma temminkii. The sequence goes on along the minus strand of OMLM01021092.1, from coordinate 78,910 downwards.
ACTGACCCAAAAACATACATGTGGGTGCTGGCCTCATCAAGTGGGCACTCGACATTAAAGGAAATTGAGAACAAAAGTTTACTCGTTCCAAACGCTGCCCACTTTCCCTGACACCAGATTATTTTTATATTTTTGTTTCAGCAGAAGTTTTGAGTTACATGGTCAAGTTTCCACTGAACAATTTGTGGTTTTGAAAACACTAAGCTCTCCTCTAAAGAGGTCGCTAATGAGAGCCATATCCAGGCGTTGTCCCTTCTGTTTGATTTTGGTTTTGGTGGTTTAAAAAGAGTGTGGTGGGGATTTCAGGGAATATAATATTGCACAAGGAACAATAAATGTTTTGGATTTCTACAGTAAAAGTAAAGTACTGCTTTCGAAAGTTTATAAAAAAGTATTGCATGAAAATATACTTTAACTACCAAAAGCAGCAGCACATATTATAACTTATAATACAGTGGTTGATTTCAGAATGCTATTACTGTATTATAATTATTGATTTATTCTTGTGTAAACACAAAGCCACTGTTTGCCCTTTGACCTCAAGCCAATTCTCACATCACAGCCAGAAACATAAAAAAGTTCTTAGTCAGTCTGAAGAGAAAAACTTATCAATATCAACAGAAGACCTGCGGAAAGTTCCCCAAGACACTGTAACAAACTACCTGTCCAGTACCTATGTACCAGGTGTTATTACTATCCTTCAACTATAAGTCAGCAGGGAAACACTGTACAGGGAAAAACAAGGGGGATTTTGGAATTTCTGAAGCCTAAGTAGAAGCCATCTTCTCATGACCAGAATGTACATCAGGAATTATTACATAATAATGTAATGTAATATGTAGTATGTAATCAGGTTAGAGCTTTGGGCAGAATTGATTTAAAAACAACATCATCGCGCTCCGTGTAATGATTTGGCCCATTTATCATAATGCAACAGGAATCCACATTCTATATAAAAAGCCTGTCTGGGGAAATCAGGTTTCCATGGTAATCATGCTACCAGACTACGGTAACCAGGTTTCCCTTTACATGACAGCTTACTGGAGAAAGCTGACTGTAACCTGGTTACTTAAGTGCAGGTAAACGCACTGATTGCAAACCTGTCTTTACGTACTGTAACTGCAGCATTGCCTCCTTAAAGCTATGTACACTATCAATCTGCAGCAGTATCTATATTTTGAGGAAAATGTAATCTGCCCTAAAATATATTTTTAATCAATTTATTTAAAAAATAATAATAAAAGTGAACATGTCTGGCAAGTCATAAAATACAATATATAACATATTTATTTTCTTGTTCTACACATGATCAGTTTCTATGAACTAAAACATAATATTTACTCACAGCTTGGTTAACTACTGGGAAAATCTGTGGCATTTAATATTGAGAAAGTCAAACAGCAGTCAAGAGGAACAATGTTTTTATCAGCAAATCTCCTCATCCAACTCTGACACACACTTACCGCAAGACTCAGCTTTTCAGTTAGCTCTATTAGTTACACTGTGGCATTAGTATTACCCACCAAGCTTGAACAGAAACTGAAAGAACAAAAAAATTAAAAGAAGAGCTTGTTGCAGTCGATATCACTCACAGTACAGCAGTGTAAGTATGAGAGGATATTTACTGTAGGAGAACAAACAACATAAAGCCAGGAATCTATCAGATACTGTAACTTCTGAATGTTCACAACAGACCAAATTTCTTCACATCTGCATATAAGAAGATTAACCAATACTGTAAAACTGTATCAACTTAATTAACACAAAATGTGAAATGTGTATTTTGCCTACAGTAGGTGAGCTTTACACACCTCTGCACAGCTAATCACATAAGTAAAAATTCCTGCCTGTTGGTTTGCAGCTCAGCAGCCAGCAACTTTCAGGTGGAACAATAATTTATCTTGGTGCACAAAACATAGAAAAAAAAAAAAAGAAAAAGAAAAAAAAATTACTGATGTAAAGTATGTTGAATACACTAGTGCATTCTTCAGCAATCAATAGTGTTAAATAATTGAGTAATTTATGTATAAGTTACTCAGTGGTTTGTGGTTTGTGAGGCAGCATGTCATGCAGACAAGCTTATCAACAGGTTATGGAGTTTTACAACTGTTTACAGTATTGTTTTGTACTGGCAGGCATTTTTATTGCTGTATTTATTTTTGTCAATGATATCTGCATTATGCCATGTAATAGCATTTTATTATAGTCACTGGCATTTTAAATTGCCGGTGACTAATTTTTGGTTTATCAGAAAACTAGATACTGTACTCATAGCAGATAATCAGCTGTAGATGCTTAATAAAGAGTAATTAACCTTTTAGGTTGCTGATACTGTTAATTTTTACTATCTGCAAAATACCAGTAACTTCTTATAATGTGCCCTCCTCACGTATCTACAAAAATCTATGCTTATGCCTTAAAAATGTTGGTGTTGAGATTAAAAACTGATGTGCTTGTGCAACATTTTTTACCTAGAATTCAAATTCTGCTTTGTCAAACTAAGATCAAACAGTGTCACAGTCAGACTCATATTTACAATATGTATTTGATATGAAGCATCAAAGATGAGTCAGGCTGATAATTACTGCTAGATTACTAATTTAAACCACTGGTATGCGCAGCTGGATGCCACTGTTTTCCTTCCCGGTAATTTTACCTTCAGCCCCAGAACTGATTAATGGTGCGGACGGTTTATTGATATTTCTTCTTGATCCCTTCTGAAAGTGAAGTTAACCATTCACAGAAAATGAAACTAAAACATATGAAAAATTCTTAGGAAATGTGTCACACCCCCGTTCATGTGACTAAGAGGAAAAATGCAAAAACTCTACTTCACTGGTAATTTGTCCCAAACACTTTGATCACACATTTTCAGTATAGCTTACTGGTGCTAGTTAGCTACAATATAGAGAAAGTAACTCAGGTTTATGCAGGTTTGGATAAAGAAATCAGAAGTAGCTTAGCTGCCAGGTACTTTCACATAGAAAAGGAAAATACCTTAGTGCACAAAACACTAAACAGAAAAGTTAACTGACACCAAAGGAACAAGCTGCACAATATGCACAACACTAAATATGTGCATTTTAAATGTAGACCATCTGATATTCAAAGCGTATTTATGGATGTAGAAATTAAAATGAAATAAGAAAAATACATGTTTCCAGACTGTTCATAGCATGGTTGGTGTTGATCTGATTACACAAGTCACATAACTACTGCATACTCTGATACTAAAATAAAATAAAATCAGAATTGGTCCTAATATAAAGAACAAGAACACAAGACATGTGGGCGGGAGGAGTCATGGATCAGACTGTGACAGTGTGAGTAGTGGTTAAAGCTGTAGAGGGGAGAAAACGGACATGTTCTAGTTTTTATGTTGCTTGTTATGAACTACTTTTATTTTTTTTTATTTGTATTTTGAAATTTGTCCCATTATATTTACCATTACACTTTGAGCCAGATCTTCCCCAAAGAGTATCTGAAAGTCGGAGGAGGAACTTTATCAGGAACCAGCTCTGCCACCTTGTATTCCCAGCAGAGATCACAGAATAACCTCAGCCTGAGTCAAAGGATGTCTCTGATTGGTGCAGAGAGAAATGAAGGTGGGGCTTAGAGTGTGGTGTGATTACCAGTAAATGGGGACAGATCCATATGGAAAGTACCTGAAGATTTGAGATGAGCGAGAAGTCAAGACATGGTCAAATGTATTTAGTTGTGTGTGTGTGTGTGTGTGTGTGTTTACGTGTGTTTGTGCCTGCAGGCTTGTTCTGCAGTGATTTTAGTAAACCTTAAAACATTTTTATGTTTAAATTAAAAACTAACCAAATTTACCACAAGGCACAAGTCATATTTATCTGCTTGCGTTGCGTTTTCAGAAGAACGTCGCATTTCACATGTACTTACCTAAAAAGAAAAACACGTAAAATCACTACATAATTCATTTTAGCACAGGAGGAAGTTGCAGAGATAAAAACAGACAGACAGCTCTTCATGTTTATGTTATGAGTTAATGAATTTACAAAAAGACTATGAACTTAAGGTAAGGAAGTAGACACATCTGTACAGACAGGCCGAAGAGACTCTTCTCATATTAACTCAAGCATACATTGTTTGCTTTGGTTTGGCTCAGTGACGCATATTTTCCATGACCCCTGCTAGAGGCCCTTTAGATGTGGTTGACCTGACTGTAAGAAGACTCAGTGTCCACATCAAAATAACTCCACATGACGCTCTAACAACAAAACAACAGCAAACAGCATATTCTCACTGGAAAGACAGGTGTGATTATTTTAATATAGCTTATGCAAATTAAAACACTATTTATAGGAAAAGTACCAATAAAATACCCCCTGTTCTTCTTCCAGTTCTCTGCAACTGCAGTTCTTATCTGGTAAATCTGCTGTTGTTGCCCTGTACAAGGGGAATTTTTAACTAAGCCTGCTGCAGGTTACCATCAGGGTGCAGAATGTTTTTTCCATAACAATTGTTCTATTTTTTTCCATCAGATAATAAAAATAATAATAATATTTATAATAATAGTGAGAGACTAAATAATATTTTACACCAGCTCTTCCATCTAACTCAGTTTGTTCCACTGCTGTGGTTGCTCAGCAGTATTAAATGGGGTGTGTCCTCGTGTTCTTATATGCTTCTAAAATGTTAAGTCTTAAAATATTTAATTTAAAAATATTCTTTCTGTGTGCTGTATTAGTGCAAAGCTTAGGTAAATCCCTTTCAAAAACAACTTTATCAAACATCAAAACATCAGACAAGAGCTACAACACCTTTTGCACTTTCAGGGTTCACGTTTTCACACTTTATACTTTAGACGGTATCATGTGCATGACCATGGAAACTACAACAACAAAACAGGGCTGCCCACCTACTGCATGCATTGAGTGTACAATACGTACAAGCAGAAAAGGTGAACCCTGCTACTACCACACTGAACAGTGGAGACAGTTGTTGGAGAAGTGGGTTATAACGAAAGATGCAGTGATATTAGAAGACACAACATGCAGCACCTTATGCTGTCATCAGGAGGAGACAATCAGCCGAGTCCTACAGCTATTCATTTTGTTCGTGTGAATATATGCAGCATCAAACTTGGTAAATTATTCAGTAGATTATTATAAAAGGCCAAAAATCGCCAGAACTCAGATAGTCATGATACACTTTTTTTGTCAATCCTTCTATACAGTGTCTGACAATACTGCAAAAACAGTCCTGCTAGAAATCTAAGCTTTAAATATAATGAAAATATATATATCTCGTATGAAGTAAGAATCTGACAGTGGGATAGGCACATTTTTCTTGGCTGGATTTGTCCTAATCCTGGTCCTCAAGGCTCCTTCTCCAGATTGTTTTCCTAACTATCCCTGCCCTCACAGCTTCTGATTGGCTGAACACACCCGATCCAGGTAATCTCCAGTGGGTAGGACAGGGATAGTTGGAAAACAAGCAGGACGGGCTGATAACCACTATGGTAGACCACACTGCAGTGCTCTTAATAGACGCGGTGGCTTGTCGTTTTGTTTTGAGGCATTTGCTTCATATCTGTGACAGTTTACTTAGGAAGAATTAACTCACGTTACACCAGTAACCCAGTTACCTCAGTTTGTGGTTGAGCATAAGTCATGAGCCAAAATGTAATGTAGGAAATTACAGTGTGATAAACACCACTTCCTCATTTGGAACTCTTCGCTGTCTTGTTTCCATTTCTGGGAAAGTATCTCGGTAAATGCTCGTCTGCCAGATACTCAGTCACTCAGTCGGTCAATCTTAAAAGGCCATTGACTGGTCACTCAGTCAGGTGACTACTTCACACTACAGCAAAAGGGAAGAATCTAGTCTGGTTAACTCAAGTTACTCAGAAAAAGGAGTTCAAAATACTTTGTAAAATAAAAAGGTCAAATTGACAATATACATCATGACCCTGAAGTGTGCACAGATAATAGCCAACCCCTCCAACCTTGGTCATGAGCAGTTTGAGAAACTTCCCTCTGGCAGGAGGTTGCGCTCCATCAGAACAGAAACCTCTCGTCACAAGAACAGTTTCTTCCCACCTGCTGCTGGTCTCATTAACAAGACCCAGATCCCAGCAGTGACACTGACTGTGACATCACATCATTCACCTACCTGCTGTATATGTGACTGTTCTATATTTATCATTCACATGGCTCTTGTGTGTTGTTCATTTAATATTGTAACAACTTGCACCAACTCAGACAACAAAGACAAATTCTTTGTATGTGAAAATCTACTTAAACTAGATTCTGAATTCAGTCCAGCTGGAACTTTTTAAATATCATAAAACCACATCTCTTAACATTTTGTTAATAAAACGTAACTGATATTTATTTACTGCTTACAAACTACAACTTAATAGTTAAAATGTTGGTATATATTTACTCAAGTATAACATTCAAACAGCCAAGTCTCCTAAAAATGTGGTGTTATACGTTACGTTTTTTACGTTATGTTTTAATGAGAAACGTAATTGCAACTGGATATCATCCGATCTACAGCATCCTTTTTCTATTACACTAAATATATCTTGCGTGTTTCATGGTTGGGTTCAGGCACTCACTGCACTGGGTTAGGGAAAGATAAACACAAACATGGTCTGTCTCTAACTCTAACTAAAGTATTTTTCATGCCTAAACGTAACCTCACACGGAACTCTGGTCTCGATCTCTGGTCTGCAGATTGACACCTGCCATCTACCCCAACCCCAACCACACCCTTCCAGACTCAGTTTCTGTTAATTAGTGTGATGTTTCATTCGTTCACAAAATATGTTGCCTGACAACATAAGTGTTTACAACAAAAAGTAATCAAGGTTGGAGTTTTGTTGTATTGCAACGTAATTTTAGGCACCAGGGTTGTTCTAGGGAGGTTTATCGATGATCATTTTCTTGCTGTGTCAACACTGAGTATGGTCCAACCTTTTGCGCATAGCTAAGTGTGTTGTGCTTGTATTTTGACAAATGCATAGACAGAGTATGTTTTCACAGTTAACAAGCTGATCAGAAACAATGGTAAAAATAATATAAATAAATAAATAAATAAATAAATAAATAAATAAATAAATAATAATTTCACCAAAAGTCCTCAGATGTAACCAACAGTCGTTAATCAGTGTTCAGAATGATCCAAGCTTGAATTTCATATA